>JAGFNQ010006490.1:0-99064 GCA_024364735.1 Boesenbergia rotunda
GGAATGAGGCTAATGAAGTTGCCCTAATTTCCGAAATTGAACCTAGGAAAATTGATGAAGCATTAAATGATCCCGATTGGATCATTGCAATGCAAGATGAACTAGGTCAATTCGAAAGGAGTCAAGTTTGGGACTTAGTCCCTAGACCCAAGAAGACCTCCATTATTGGAACCAATGGGTCTTCAAGAACAAATTGAACCATAAGGGAGAAATCATTAGAAACAAGGCACGCTTGGTAGCCAAGGGCTACAGTCAAGTTGAAGGCCTTGATTATGATGAGACCTATGCTCCCGTGGCACGATTAGAGTCCATCCGATTGATGCTTGCATTTGCAGCACATCGTGGCTTCAAGTTATATCAAATGGATGTCAAATCGGCCTTTCTAAATGGTTTAATTCGGAGAAGAGGTCTACGTCGAAACAACTCCGGGGTTTGAGAGTACCGAATTTCCAAACCACGTGTTTCAAGCTCAAAAAGGCACTTTATGGCCTTAAACAAGCACCCCGAGCTTGGTATGAGCGGTTGTCGACATTCCTAATTGAGAAGGGCTTCGTTAGAGGCCAAATAGACCCTACACTATTTCTACGAAGAGATGGTGACAATATTTTTGTAGCCCAAGTATATGTCGATGACATAATTTATGGCTCAAACAATAAGGGCTATTTGAATGAGTTTATTGGACACATGGAGAGTGAGTTTGAAATGAGTCTAGTGGGATAGTTGACTTTCTTCCTTGGACTTAAAATCAAGCAAACTCGCGATGGTATCCATGTGCACCAATCAAAGTATACACAAGAAATGCTTCGAAAATTCAATATGAGTGATTCAAAAGAGGTAACCACTCCCATGGCAACAAACACAGGATTAGACAATGATGAGAGTGGTAAACCCGTTGATTTAACTCAATATCGAAGTATGATAGGTAGTTTGCTATACCTAACAGCTAGTCGACCTGATATACTATTTGTTGTGGGTATGTGCGCTAGGTATCAAGTTTGTGCCAAGGAATCTCACTTAATTGCTGTTAAGCGAATTTTGAGATATCTCAAGGGCACAATTGGTGTAGGTCTTTGGTACCCCCGTACCGAATCTTTTGATTTGATTGGCTATACGGATTCCGACTACGCTGGATGTAAGTTGGACCGGAAGAGCACAAGTAGGGGTTGCCAATTCTTAGGTTCGTCCTTAGTAAGTTGGTCAAGTCGGAAGCAACATTGTGTTGCTCTCTCCATGACCGAGACAGAATATATCGCCATGGGAGAGAGTGTATCACAATTGTTGTGGATGATACATACTTTAGAGGACTATGGATTGAGTTACAAGGGTGTGTAAGTGTTGTGTGATAATATTAGCACAATTAACCTAACCAAGAATCCAGTTCATCACTCTAGGACCAAACACATTGAAATAAGACACCACTTCATTAGGGATCATGTAGCTAGAGGAGATATTGTACTCTCGCATGTAGAGTCCAAATCAAACCTAGCTGACATTTTCACTAAACCACTCCCTGAAAATGAGTTTAGTTTCTTAAGAAGGGAGTTGGGAATGTGTCGCGCTTCATGATTTTCAAATTGTAATCAAACCCTGCATGATTATTTCGAAATTGTTGGGAAACAATTTGGGTAACTTTGGGGACATCTCACACAAACTATAAGGTTTACCAAAACGTTTTTGTTTGCTAGAAATGGGGTGAGATGTTAGGATCAACTCAATTTCTCAAAATGTCATTGCATCCCTTGAGAAATTAAGTTGACGAGATAATAATCACTGTGGTGACCAAGTATGGGGAAAACCATTGCATAACATATGTGTATATGGCTCCATGATCATACTTGGACATTCCAATCAAGGAAACTTGATTGGAACATTGGATTTGATACAAACATAGTTGAAATTGCTTGATTGATTGTTGATTGAGTTTGACTCCATTTGGATGGATCAAAGTGATTGTTGAACCTATAAGGACTTTTGATTCTTGTTCAGGGATCAATTCTAGTCATGAGATCATGTCCAAGTTAGATAAACTTCATCAGATCTCGTTGGAAAGTCTCAGAAATTCTGAAACTGAACATTTCAGTTCGTATCAGGGAGTATCAGGAACCCTGATCGGTCACCGGACCTATCAGGCAAAGGGCTGATCGGTCTCCGGATCGATCTGGCTCCATCCTGTCATGATCGGTCCACATACCGATCAAAGGGGCAGCAGTGACCTTCCAAAAAATTTGACTAAGTGTACTGAGCTAGCCTGGATCGGTCCCCGGACCGATCTGGCACCCTATGGTGATCGGTCCACAGACCGATTAGGGAGCCCAGCAGTTTTTCTCCGGACCCTACTGTTCGTGTCCTGATCGGTCAACCGACCGATCAGGAGCGCGTCTGATCGGTCATCCGACCGATCAGGATCAGGCCAGTCCGATCAGGCTAGAGCCTGATCGGTCTGGGCGCGATCAGATCGAACGGTGATCCATTCAAACGCATTAAATTCTGGTTGGTGGACCGATCTACCAACCGATTAACTTCGCGAAAACCTTCACTTCCGAACCCTAGCGCCGAACCCTCTCACTCGCGCCACCTTTGCTTCGTGCGAGAGCTCTCCAGTGCTTTCGTCTCCTTCTTTCGCGTGCGAGTTCTCGCGAAGGCTTCTACGGGCGTTTTCTTGCTCCCGGCAAGTTTTCTTTCACTCGAAGTCTTCTGCGTCTCTGTCTTGCGCCGAGGCTTCTTCTGCGCAAGCTCTTTCCCCTCAAAACTTCAAGAATCTCTTCAATGGCACCTAAGTAAGTTTTTGGCTTCGTTTTTCTGTTCAAACAGTTCATAAACTATGTTTTGGAAGCTAACCGAGTATGGTTTGTTGTTCTTGGTGTGGTGCTGTGCCCTTCTTATATTTGCCGTGACCTTACTTTCTCACCAAATGATCAAATCATTCTTTCCCTTTTTGTTCTTGATCAAATGTGTTACCTTGCATTAACTGATTGGGTCTTATCTATGATGATCAATTCTTAAACTTGTGGTTCAACTTATGGTCATCGACTCAAACCATGTGTGATCACTTCCCTAATTGAATCATGATTGTATGACCATTTCAATCTTTAGAAGATCGTCTAAAGGGAAGGATGTTGTTGAGGGCAGCTCGAGGGGGAAAGCCCCCTCTTCATCTGCGCCCTCGAGAAGGCCTCAGCCTTCTTCGAGCTCCCGATTCCCGAATACGGCCTGTGAACAGTCCTTTCAAGCAAGGACCTTCAAAGTATTACCCTGTCGATCTATTGATGTTCCCTTCCTAACTGAGTACTGCCCCTCTGTCATGGAGATTATCACTTACTACAATCTGGGGTTTCTTCTTTCCTTAGAAAGAACCATCAATTACGACCTAGTCTCTGAATTCTACAACAACCTACAACAAGGTCCTCAAGGGGGTTTCGAGTTCACTACTCGTGTCGGGAAAATGAACCTTGATTTTTCATATGAGATTTTAGCCGAATACTTAGGTGGTCGACGATCACCTAACCTATATTCGATTTATCCAGAGCTCCCTGATCCTCTGCTAGCCCCGTTCGCAGATGTTACCCCCGACTCTATCTATCAGCACTTCTTTGGTCATCCTCGTCCTGCCGGGCTTGACGAATTGGGTCCAGTTTTCCCTACTTTTGCAGCCCTCCGACTTGCTTCAGTTGACTACGTCCTTTTCAAGATAATCACAAATTACATCTTACCCATCACTTCAAAGTCGTTAGCCGAGATTCGACCCTACCACTGCCTTATGCTCTACGGCATGCATTGCCGGATGGACTTCGATATCATGGAGAGCATCTTCCAGTCTATCCTATCCTACCGTGAGCCGAGTCGTCGCACGGTTTATATGCCTTTTGGTCACGTCATCACTGATTGGCTTATGTCAGTTGGTGTTGACGTCACCAAAGGCAGGACCGTGCCCATGGTTAAGCAAGATTATCGGTTGGGTCGGCGAGCCTTTGCGAAGTCTGGTATTATCATTCGTGAGCGAGATGGGGCGTTGGTGTGGAAGGATGGTCGTGGACTTGGTGATCTTCCTGGGGGAGTACCACATTTTCAGGCACCACCCGAGGCTGCTGCATTTCACGAGGGTCCTGCTGCTGACGTCGAGTATGACGATGAGCCCGAGCCAGATCTTCGCTGGTAGATCGCGGAGCTGGATCAGACCTTCCACCAGGATTTTCAGTTGCGAGAGGCTTACCACGAGGAGACCCGATCACGGTTCAGCTCTATTGAGCACAGATTGACAGTGATTGAGACCGACGTCTCTGGGACCCGTGCCCTCCAGTAGACATGGTATGATGAGTGGCGCAGCCACACATTTCCAGGAGGTGCACCTTCATCGAGTACTGCACCAGGGTCCTTTGCTCCTACTGATGCGACGATGGATGACCTTATGCACGATGACGACGCCCCCCGTTGATCATTGAGCTTGGATGTTTGTTGTCTCTTTTCATGATTTGTGTACTTGACCTGTTTGACTTTTGGGCTGTATGCCCTTGACTTGCTTAGTGTGGCTTTGTGCCACACATCTCTGGATTTCGATGCCTGTGACTTGCATCATGTTATGTCTTAGGATATTTTATGACCTGCTATTTATGACGCTGATGCATGCTGATCTCATGATGATATGCTTCTTGTTGATGATATGCTATATTATCTGCATTTTTGATCTATAGCTATGTTCATGTCTATGCTACCATGCTCATATGATACATATGCCTGTTTAGCCATTTGATATCTTTTTGCCATATGTGATCGTATGCTTATCAATAGTCAATCATATTCTTGTTGATTTGAGATACCCCTAGGGTTGAGGGGGAGTATGATTTAAACTTATCAGCCCTTCTAGCCCCTTTTCGGTGTTCGACAAAGGGGGAGAGTGTTGGTTGGTTAAGTTTAGGTTGATCATGTTGTAGGGGGAGGATCCTGATTCCCGTATGATTCTGGATTTGAGGAAATGGATTGAGAATCCCTAAACTTAGATCAGGTTGTCAAACAACAAAAAGGGGGAGATTGTTGATGCAGTCTGGCCCTGATTGTTGTTTTGGTGTTGACACCGATTTAAGTTTAGGTTGATGATTATGATGATTATGTTTAAGTCCTGATCGGGGATCAGGCATGGTATGGAAAATCCTAGTCTGGAGGGCTAGGTGTTGGAAAATCCTAATCTGGAGGGTTATGTGTTGAAAATCCTAGCTTGGAGGGCTAGGTGTATGGAAAAGTCCTAATTCGGAAGAGGTGGGTGAAAAGTCCTAGCTTGGAGGGCTAGGTGAAAAGTCCTAACTTGGAGGGTTAGGTGCAAATTCCCATCTTGGAGAATTAGGTGAAAAAGTCCTGACTTGGAGGGTCAGGTCATAGCTTGGAGGGCTAGGTTTGGAAAGTCCTAATCCGGAAGAGTTGGGTGAAAAGTCCTAGCTTGGAGGGCTAGGTGAAGCTAGGTGAAAAGTCCTAACTTGGAGGGTTAGGTGCAAATTCCCAACTTGGAGGGTTAGGTGAAAAATCCTTAGCTTGGAGGAATAAGGTGGAAGAGAACTTAGCTTGGAGGGCTAAGTTTAAGTCCCTGGATCGGTCTGGTGATCGGTCAGGGAAGCTGGCACGCTGCCCTGTTGTTGATCGGTCTGGTGACCGATCCAACAACGACTGATCGGTCTGGTGACCGATCAGGGAGCACACAGTGAGGTTGGGAACCTACTGTACTGCTCCTGATCGATCCGGTGACCGATCAGGGAGTGTGTGTGTTTCACCCACTGCTTGGCTCCTGATCGGTCTGGTAACCGATCAGGGAGCGAACAGTGAGGTTGAGTTCCCTTGCTGATCTGCACCTGATCGGTCTGGTGACCGATCAGGATCACTGTGCAGATCATTCCGGAGAACGATCCAGCGTCGCAGGTTCCTCTCTATGATCGATCAGGACGGAGCCTGATCGGTCTGGTCATGATCTGATCGGTCTGGTGACCGATCAGGAGGTCTGGACTGCGAAGCTCAGAAATCGCCCAAGAAAGGGGTGGATCGGTCGGGTGAACGATCCACAACCTGGGATCGGTCTGGTGATCGATCCAGGAGAAGTCACAAAGAAATCGCGATTTCTAATCGAGCGTTGGGGATCGATCAGGACGGAGCCTGATCGGTCTGGACCTAGCCTGATCGGTCTGGTGACTGATCAGGGGTCGCTCTGATCGGTCCGGTGACCGATCACTTTAATTCAAATGCACTGTCAGACGCTCTGATCGCGTCTGAACGTATCCGATTTGCTGCCACTTACATCTGATATTTGATTTACTGTGTGATACGCTGCTCTAACACTCTGATTAAGCTGCAGGTGACAGGGGAGGATTCAAACACTCAAGGAGAGGTCAAAGGAGGCTTTCCTTGGATCAGGTTTGTCCGATTCTCCATTTCAGGTTGCAACGGCCGAGCTGCAGACTGGAGCCGAGACTGGGGCTTGGCTGAGGGGATCTCAGGAAGACCAGAGAGGGCTCAGTGGTAGCTGGCGTTGGCAGTGTGGTAGCTGGAGGCTACGGAGGATGTTGTCACCTGGTGCTGTGTGGAAGATCAAAAGGGAGGAAGATGACTTCGTGGAAGCAGAGTTCTATAGCTTGTGTTTTAGAGTTCAAATACTGACTTCTTGCTGCGCCTTGAGTTCTCCACAACAAGCTTGCTGCGTTCTTGAAGTTTCATCACCTTGAGCAAGCTACTAAATTTTCGAGAAGCAATCATCCATTACTTGAGTGCTTGAAGGAGAGAACAAGGTGCTGGGAGTCCGACAGTGGGAAGACACGAAGAAGGGTTCTTGCGTGAGATCGCCACTGGGTGGAGCTCAGGGAAGCTTGCTGTGTTCTTGTCCTTGCTGAGTGCTTGAGTAAGATCCTTCTTATTGTTTCATTGAGCTTAAATATTTATCTGTGATTGAAACGCTGTGGAGAGGTTTCTCCACTGAGAAGGAGGTTGCTTTATATCCGGTGCTAACCGGGGCTTGATCTGCTGACGATCAAGGGATCGCCCACCTTAAGGGCACGCCAAGGAATAGGGGCAAGTTATCCCCGAACCTTGTAAACCCTCCTTGTTAGCGATCTTGCTAGCTGTGATTGTTTGTTCTCGGTTTCTGTTTTGGTTTACTGCACTGCTTTGTTGCTTTATTTCTTCCGATGTGCTACTAATAAGATTAAGTGCAGAAACTTGTTACTTGCCAAAGATAAAAGTGATTGGCTATATTCACCCCCCCCCCTCTCTAGCCATCCCGTTTCCAACAACTGGACCGATCGGAGAACCTCCTGATCGGTCACCAGACCGATCAGGCTGGGTCCAGACCGATCAGGCTCCATCCTAATCGGTCCCCAACGCTTGATTAGAAATCGCGATTTCTTTGGACTCTCCTGGATCGATCACCAGACCGATCCCAGGTTGTGGATCGATCACCCGACCGATCCACCCCTTTATCGGGTGATTTCTGAGCTTCGCAGTCCAGCCCTCCTAATCGATCACCGGATCGATCAGGCAACTGATAAGTACCATTTTATTGACTATTTTAATTGCTAAAATCCATGTTTGACCTATGTTTTTATTGCTTGATTGTGATTTTACCCTAGGTTTTAGGATTTCCTCTTATTTTGGACTTAATTGCAAAATTACACATTTTTAGATTATTTGACCACTAATTTTCTGATATACTTTTGTAGGCATGAAAGGATCCTGGACCTAGAGCATATTGGGTCAAACTTGAGTCGGAAGTGAACCAGATCGAATTGTCAAGCTTACGATTAATCCAAGCCGTCCGATTCAAGAGCGGCTAGATCTGAGCCATCCGGGATGATCTGAAGTAATCCGAGCTAGGGTTACGGTTGATCAAGCACTATGATCAAGATCTGAAGGTTTCATTCCAATCAGAGCTCAATCAACCGTTGGATCAAGCTCGGAGGGCTCTAGATCGTCCATTCATAGATTGAGTTGATCTGGACCATCCGTTGCACATCTGGAGGATCCAAGCTACCACGAGGCAGATCCTGACCCCAGATCATCATCATCAAAATTTGGATCAAATCAGAGCAAGATCAGCCGTTGGATTGATGTGGAGAAATCTGGGCCGTCCGTGCTTAAGTATTTAATCAAAATTTCCCTGCCTTCAGCCGTTGTCGCATCTTCGCCGCAATTCTTCAGTTCTTCGTGTTCTTCCATTCTTCTTCAATTTTTCTTCAATCTAAGGCGCGACCACCTCGATTCCTACTGAAATTCATCATCTGAATCCTTGGAAGGCAGTCTCGATCCAAAATTCAACTCAAACTTCATCCGGACAGAGGGTATTGAGGGTTTCGCATTCTCTGTGGTCCGGCAGCTTGAATCTCAGTTACACTCAAGTTCAGATCACCTAAGCCACTTGTAGGGGTTCTCAGGTGAGCTCAGGTCATCTCCAAATCTTCATCGCAGCTCAACAAGCCGAGATTGAAGAGCTCGGATCGAAATTTTCCAGCTGATGCAGTTTGAGCCGAATTCAGGGATTGAAGTTGATTTTCCACTGATTTGCTGAGCCTAGGGGTTTGAAGCCAGCTCTTGATTGACAACCAAGAAGATTGTGAGCTCGGGAAAGGATCGAGGAGTAGTTTCTTTAGTTTAATTTCTATTTTTGTAGTAGTTTTGTTTTTGCCGCAACTGCTCTGTTCTGAATTTCCTTGTCAGTTACTGTAATTTATGAATTTAAGTTCTTAGCTATAATTTAGCTTTAATTCTGCAAGTAGAGTAATATAGAAACTTGTTTAGTGAATGAATAGATCAAATTTCAGCTTATTTCTTAGTCAAATTGCTGCGTGCCAAGTCAAATTGCTACATGCCAAGATTGTTTATTGCGTATCAACATTTTTCAGTCCCCTTTTATTAGTTTTGTTAAGTAATTATTAGTTTAAACTTCTTTGTTCCTATATTAGTTACTTGTCTTCAGTTTGTGTTAGCTAGCTCAGCCTTTAAGCTATTGCGAAAACAGAAAAATCAGTAGCTAATCCTTTCAAATTTTGCATCTGAAATTTCAGCCCTTTTGGTTTCTGAATTTGTTGTTTTTCTTCAAGTTCTGATTTCAGTTTCAATTCCTTACCTTAGTCTTGCTCAGTTCTCTCTTAATACCTTTGTTTCCCAATTAAACCAACCAGCTTGAGAAGTGGAGCCGAAACTTACTGATTTTATAAAGTTGGTGTTAGTTTTTGGCACAAAAAGTTGCCTTGCGTGCCAATTGAATCGAATTGAACTCTTTTTGTATTTTAATTCAACTTGTTTCTTTGTGGCATCTGATTGAATTGAAATCAATAAGTTGCATTCGTTCATTTCGAATTTCCTTTGCATTTGTGGCTTCCAAAATTGTAGTTAGTTTAAGTTAACATTTGTAGTATGTTTAATTTCCGAAATGCATAAATAGCAATTGCTTTAAGCTTGATTTGCTTCAGAAAATTTATATCACACCTTCGATTTCTTTCCATCAGAATTTACTGTGCATTTGAATTTAGGCTTGCTTTTCCAAACTTTGGTTAAATCCTATAGCTTGACTCGGTTTCCATTGGTGGAAGTATCAAGTGTCATCTCTTTGCTTAGTTCCATTGTTCACTTTCCTTTATTTTCATTTCATTTTCATTCTCAATTGCTATCCAAATTCAATCACTTATTTGAAATCCAAAAACACAAACGACTCATAAACCAAGCTCGAATCAAAACCTTCAACTAGTCCCGAGGAAAAATACGACCTGTGGCCCCTTTACTACGTTTTCATATTTTTATTGCAAAAAGGGTTTCCAGCATTTCATTCACATCTAAATTTGGTAGACCCACATTCGTGACAGTATATTTTGGGCCTGTCAGCAACCTCCTGATCGGTCACCAGACCGGTCAGGCTGGGTCCAGACCGATAGGGCTCCATCCTGATCGATCATAGAGAGGAACCTGCGATGCTGGATCGTTCTCCAGAACGATCTGCACAGCGATCCTGATCGGTCACCAGACCGATCAGGAGCAGTTCAGCAAGGGAACTCAACCTCACTGTTTGCTCCCTGATCGGTCACCAGACCGATCAGTCATCGCTGGATCGGTAACCAGACCGATCCACGAAGGAGCACCGTGCCAACTCCCTGATCGGTCACCAGACCGATCCAGGGGCTCCAACCTAGCCCTCCAAGCTAGGGTTTCATCCACCTTAGCCCTCCAAGCTAAGGATTTTTCACCTAACCCTCCAAGATGGGAATTTGCACCTAACCCTCCAAGTTAGGACTTTTCACCTAGCCCTCCAAGCTAGGACTTTTCACCCAACTCTTCCAGATTAGGACTTTCCAAACCTAGCCCTCCAAGCTAGGACCTGACCCTCCAAGCCAGGACTTTTTCACCTAATTCTCCAAGATGGGAATTTGCACCTAATCCTCCAAGTTAGGACTTTTCACCTAGCCCTCCAAGCTAGGACTTTTCACCCACCTCTTCCGAATTAGGACTTTTCACACACCTAGCCCTCCAAGCTAGGATTTTCAACACCTAACCCTCCAGGTTAGGATTTTCCAACACCTAGCCCTTCAAACTATGATTTTCCATACCATGCCTGATCCCCGATCAGGACTTAATCATAATCAATAATCATCCACCTAAACTAAAATCGGTGTCAATACCAAAACAACAATCAGAGCCAGACTGCATCAACATCCACGACAAAACCCCGGTACCTGATACCTCTACACCAGCTAGGGAAAAATTCCTAAAACCTATCTCATCGAAGTCAGTCATCGTGGCCATCTCTCCTTCGGTGATGTTACGACCGTGATGATGAAGAATGGAAGTGATGATGTGGCAATAGGGGGTGCGTACCCGTCCCTGAGTGGTAACACTGGACGCATGTAGAATCGTGTGGAACATGTGGAGTCCAATGTCGATATCAAGATGATGGATCAATGCGTATAGGAGGAAGTTGTGAAATGGTTGCATGGTAGCGACGTCTCTAGTGGATAAAGGCAGAATGCAGCGGACTAGAACTCTATATAGAGCGTAGTCCTGGACCTGAAGGTCAACAGACTGAAATCGTCTGGCCAAGGGGTTTCTAGCATGCCTATAGAAGTAGGAGTGTAGAGTATCTAGGGTAATGTGAGAGTAGAGAGCATCAAAGGGAGGATCCCTAGGAGGGTAACAGCAAAAGGTGGACTGTGAGAGTCGTAGTCCAAGAAATCGGTTGAGCAATGAGGGAGTGATTGTCAAGGGCATCCCTTGAACGGTGGTGACAAACATAAGATCGTCTTGTCTAACTATATTGTTATAGAATTCTGCATAGAGGGATGTGTTGATGGGATGAGTGCAGAATACAAGGTTGTCTAGTTGGTAAAAGTTGATGATATTCATGGCCAATGGACAAGATTGAGTGAAGAATTGCCTATTTAGGTAACTCATCTTAATAGGCTTATATGTTGTTCGAGCAAATCTATTGCAAAGTTCTAAGGTTGGGAACCTAGGATCGGGACTAGGTTCGGTACCAGGGTTTGCTTAGTTTGCTCGGCGTTTTCTAAGATAAGAAACATATGTTTACAAGAAAGGAATTAAAGAAAATAATTTTAAATGCGTAAGACAAATCATACCGGGGAGGCATGGTCGAGGTTGAGGGAGTAAGAGGGTCACTTGGTTGTCTTGGGAGGAGAAGAGTTGGAGAAGAGAGGTGTTTTGGATGTGGCAAATGCATGGAATTCAGGTGGCTTATATAGCCATTTTAGCTCGGGCGCGCGGGAGCTCCCGGGCACCTGGGATAAGTGGTCACTGCTTTTGGCAGTGACTTACGGTTGAACGGGGGCGCCCGAGATGGCCCGGGCGCCCTGGTCAGACAGGGATGGCAGCTTTATTGCCTTTGAATGGTCTTGGGGGCGCCTGCAAGGGCCGGGGCACCCTTGTTAAGTAGTCATGGCAGTTTTTCTGCCTTGAGCGAAGTGAAAGTGATGGGGGGCGCCCGAGGAGTCATGGGCGCCCGAGTTAGGTGGGAATTGATGTTTTGTTGACCAGTTTGATCATTTGACCATGGTTTGATTATGGTTTGACTGCTTTGACCATGGTTTGACTACTTTGACCATGGTTTGACTGTTTTGATCATTGTTTGACTACATTGACCATGGTTTGACTAGTATTAGGTTAACTCCGTTCTAAACTACAGGATTTAATGTTTGTATTTAAACAACAATACAGGTATTAGATAAATTTCTATTAAGTTTAATCTTACCATCTCACCCATTCTAGAGTTGTCAAACACATTTGCTTTATGAGTTTTTGTGAGACAGGTTTTAATAGATAGAATTAATTTTAAAAAATGATTTATTTTGAAAAACTTAAATTAATTTCGAAAATAGTTGATTCTGAGTTTATTTTTAAAAAAATGTTTGAATCTACAAGTAACTGAAAATTTGTGTTAGATTCGAATTTGACAAAGAATAATTTGAATTTGAATTTTAAAAATTGGCTTCCAGGTCTTGGCGAGGCACTAGGCCTTCTTTGGTCGTAGCCTTATTGGATCATCAACCCTTTCCTTGACAAAGCTTTTTAATGAAATTTCATTTTTAAAATTATTTTTGAAAATTTTTGGTCTAACTAGTTTGGGTCTTGGATCGGTAGCTTCGGCTAGTTTCACCAATCTAAAGAGACCAAGTAGAGTATACTTGACCTTATTAGAAGAGGCTTCCCTAACGTACTATCATCTCACCGCCACCCAATACTATGTTGTTCAAATTTCAGTTAAGTTGGTTCAGCCCTTAAACTAACCATTCCTAAGTCTAAGCATGGTAAATTACAGAAATTAAATAAACAAGCAATCATGCAATTTAAAACAAGAATAGAAATTTATCTAACTATGAATATTATTTTTAATTTGGCTCCCCCTAGACTAAAGCCGCAATAATAGTTCGGCAAGATGTGAATCTTGTCCTTGGGGATCCAATACTGATTTGATTCAGTTTGTTTGTTCAGGCACAGTTTGGGTACCCATGCCTGAGCTTTAGGTCTGGACTGGTTCAATACAGCATAGTATGATCTTTGTCTAGATTTGGTTCTATACCCTAATCCGGATCGATTTAGAACCAACTTCTGTTTTCCAAGAATCATGTCAAGACCCTTGGAACCTGAAGTGAACCGTTCTAAGGCTGATCTAAGGTCCTTGACTTGAGTTTTCAAGGAGGAGTTCTCTTCCTCAAGTTTTTCAACTTGAGTAGAGGTTCCTTCTTGAACCTTCTCAGTTAAGGATCTAGAGTCAGCTCCCTCTTTCAGGCGTTTTACTTCCTGTCGGAGAGATTCGACTCGGAGTTTAGCTTTCGCCAAGTCTCGAGAAAGATAGGCAATTAATTCATTTAACTGATTTCTAGAAAAACCACTTACAGTGATTTCGCCGTCCTCTGAAAATGTAAGTTTGCTGTCGTTCGGTTCCAATTCTGACTCGGTCTCGATTTCTTCTGAGGCGGTTAGTGCGAGCAGGTTCGACTGTGGGACCTCTTCTTCTTCTTTGGAGAAGGACTCGTCCCACGTTGCCTGAAGGGCCTTCTTCTTTCTCGTATTCTTTGTTTCCTTCAGATTGGGGCATTCAGTCTTGTAGTGACCCTTTTTCTTGCATTCATAACAGGTCACGTTTGGTTTGTTCTTTTCATTTGAGGGTTCAGCTGGTTCTTCCTTTCTTCGGCTGGCTTTCCTTCTGTTGGTTTGGTTTTTTAGTTCTTTGTAGTAGTCCCGGGCTAGCCGAACCAGCTTAGGCCGATTTCCCTCGCTGTCTTCTGAGTTTGAATCTGAATCAGACTCGGGTGCAGGTTGAGGCTTCTTCTTGGTTGTCTTTCCAGCTTTACCTGCAACAAAAGCAATGCCTTTCTCGGCCAGATTGCAGTTAGTCTGTTCATGTAATTCGAGTTCAGAAAACAGTTCATCTAACTTGATTTTAGAAAGATCCCTTGAAACTTTGTACGCATCTACCATCGATGCCCACAAAGTGTTTCTTGGGAAAGCGTTATGGACGTACCTTTTCAGGTCACGGTTTTCTACCTTGTGACCGATGGTGTGTAGACCGCTCATTAGCTCCTGAATTCTGGCGTGGAGCTGAGCTGCAGATTCGCTGTCGTTCATCTTGATGGTATACAGCTTGATCTTTATTGATGGTATACAGCTGTCGTTCTTCTTCGGCTGGCGTGGAGCAGAAGCCAGAGCCAACCTTTCTTCGCCTCTTTCTTCTTCTTTCCTCCGACTCGAGCGCTACGGATGGGAGTGGCTTGGGCCGGTTGGCTATGACGCATCCGAGAACTTCACTCCTCTCTTCGAGAGGTGGCTAATGACGGTGTCGGAAAAGGGTGTGGCGCATGACGATCAGTGCATCAGCAATCCAATCAGCAATGGACCCTCCTCGGCGGCCCAAACCACTGAGGATGGCTAATTCCTTCTTCAAATCGGGATTTGGGAAAGCTTGAAGAACAATTAAATCTAGATGATGATGAGGTGGATACTTTTGTTTTGTTTTTTTTCCCTCTGAAAAGGATCTTCTTCCTTGTTGCAATTATAATGTGGAATGGCAGGAACTTCTGGTTCCAGAAACTAGGAGTGCGCACAATGTAGAAGCACGTCAAACTCCCTTCACTGAACTTAAACATGGGTTTAATGATCATCTGAAAGAAGATCCCAAAAGTGATAGCTGGTTGAACAATTCAGATGCCTAAGGTTGTCCAGGTGAATCACTTTATCAGCAATGCTTTAATTTGGAAGAAGATGATAATTTCTTAGTTTCTAGATGACATGCAGTTATAAGAATCCATGTTGTTGCTTACTTGGTTTTATCCCTTTTGTCTAGATTTATCTTCTGGTTTCAAAAGGGTAAAATTTATTACAGAATCATGCTTCTTCCTATACGTTGGCAATAGTTGTGGTAATACATTAAAGTATATATATGTGTGTATCCTAAAGTGTGATAAGCTAAATCTATTAAAGCTTTCTGTTTAGGGGACTAATGGGATTAGTATATCATATGAATAAATTAAGAGGTGTAGCTTCTAATCTTCATCTTTATTGCCGTTAGTTTTGTAGTAGTCATTAAATTCAAGGATTTGATCGTAGCTACGTTTAGTAGTAATTTAGCTAATTTAATAAATTATATACATGACTAAATTATATACGTAATACAGGACCTTGACTTTGGACTCGTTCGGTTGATCATGAAGAGGTTATTTCGGTCACGTTCTACAATTAAAAGGCGGGTACTTCTCCTTTGTACTCAAGTAGTTTTCTTTACCTTAAAAGCATGGCTATATTATGTCTGATAGGTTGCTTGACCTTGTTCTTTGTTGATATTTAAAACATCGCCGTTGAGACTTATTCTTCGTTGATCTTCGAGTGTTCCCAAATTCGTATCTGTACAGTCCTCTATTGGTTTTCCGTTCTGTAAAGTGTCGCTTGTACGCGAGCACTTAGAAGTCCATTAAACACATATAGGTTTATTGACATTAGAAATACCCTACCTAGTAGTGTAGGTGCATAATCGTTGGTTTTTGATTTCCGGTTGATTGTGTTGATGCATCGTGTATTCGTTGGACTTTATTGCATCGCTGTTTCTCCGGTTGTTTGTGCATCGTATAGCATGCACCATACTTGCACGTTGCATACTAACGACTATTAGGCTTACATTTAGTTAAACCGTCGTTAGTCATATTGTTGCTCGATTCACTCAACCACTTGTTATCGTGGTAGTTATTAGAGTGCGAGCATCTGTCCTGTTATGCCAAACAGTGACACCCTCACAGTTGTCTTTAGAGGGATGAGCCGTTGGTGGCACACCCTCACCATTGTTTGTTTTTGAGGGATATTAGAGCAGTTGATAGCTCCCCCGATGTACCGTGGGTCTGGAGTGTGGACTCCCCAGCATCCTGTCCACTCAACCACACCTTTTGTGGTATTTGTTGTTGGAGTGGTACAGTTGTCACAGCCCTATCCACTCGGTCACACAGATGAGATGTGTTGACGGCTTGACTGGCGTCAGGGGTGACACATGTCATTGCATCATGTGCATACGTATTTCTTTTATGCATTTGCTTGTGTTTGATGCACTTATATGAGCTATGATTGTTGCACATGTTTGACATGCATGTATATCTTGATAGTATTGTTGTTGAGTTGTTCTATATCTGCTTAGTCGTTATTCGGACTTTGTACCATGTCGATTTACATATGTTATGCATGATTAGGTTTCTATATCTCCTTATGGACTGTACCCTGTTGGAATCTCTACTTGGTTATCTTGTATTATGTCATGCTTATTGTCTACTCATATACCCGCAGAGTCTGCCCGGACTCACCACCCCTGCTTTCTTCTTTGTTGTTCCAGATAGCAGGTAGGCGTATCTCTTGGAGCCAGGAGAGGATCCAGTTGCCAGTCCCTAGTGTTGAGTTGTTTCCGTTTTGGCTCGGGTGTTTTGTTTTCGGCACTTGGTGAGTTTAGCCTTTTATTTGTTTCCGTGTATTCGGACCGGTTTTGTTGTTATTAGAGACATTCGAGTTCTCTTTGGATTGTTGTTTCTTTTATGTTTTAAGTTGGCTGAGCCACCCGTTAAATTATTATAAACTGCGTGGTTGTGTGTCTTTTATATATGGTTTTGATGCTAGCCGCATGTGGCTAAACTATATTGAGGAGATATGATGTATAAATTGTCCCATATTGTCCGCCGTACAGGGGAGATGCTGCCCGATTTTCGAGCAAGCATGTGCCTCTGGGGGCGTGACACCTGACCTCCCGAGGTGATCTTGGGCGTACGTCTTCCCGGGTCGGTCTCCAGGGTATGCCTGTCCATGGGGTTCTCGGAAACCCACCTTCCCAAGGGGGCCTCGGGCGCCATGTAAAGAGAGTCGTCCAGACTCGATAGATCTTGCCACATAGCTTCTTCAGTCCACGTGTCAGCCACGGGGTGTTCAACCCCATCAATTATTATTCTTAATAATTAGGAGAAGAGTAAGAGAGATATTTTTTATTAATTAATTTATAATCATTTACTGAAGACTGGAACAAAGGCGCAGATGTTGCATGCAAAGCCTGGAACGAAAGTTATGGGTTTAGGAGAAAAATATTAAGCAAAAAAACTTAAGGCAAAATAAATATAAAAAAAGAAAGAAGATTGGTATAAATAAAATTAAGAATATTTTTTAACAAAAATAAAAATGAGAAAAGAATGAAAATGGATATAAATAAAATTAAAATTTTATAATTTATTTGAATAATAAATATTTTAAATTAAGTAAATGAAGTTAAATATGTGGGGTATAAAATTAAATAAAATAAAATAAATGGTACACTTTAGTTGTTATTTTTTAAAAAATTATTGATCATTTTTAATTTCAATAAGTTGACAAATAAATTTATTTAATCAAAAATATTTAACTATTAATTAATTTTTTTAGCATTGATGGAATGAACACATATATGATGAAAAGTTTGCTTATAATGACCGTATATGTGATGAAAAGGACGGAAATACTTCGTGCCCCTGGTGGTGGAGTTTGAAAACCAATTCTAAAATATAAGAGCAATAGAAATAGTTTATAGTAATACTTTACATGAAACGATGTTAAAAGTATTAAGTAAGAACAGTTTTGTAACTATTCTTAGAAGTTAGAGCAAAAAAAAAAAAATGGTTAGTAGCGGCGTTTGACATAGAATTGCTACTAAAAGTATCCAATATCAACAGTTTTAAGATTGTTTTTAATAGTTGAATCATTTAAAAAGAGCCGTTTATAACAATGGTTTATTCAAATCGATACTTAAGCAATTCAATAAGAGCAGTTGCAAAATCATTCTGAAAAGGTAAGACAATATAAACAATTTAGTTCAAACCATTTCTGTTGTTTGATTTTCAAGAGCGGTGCTAAAATCACTCCTAATAAACCGCTCCTATATGGATGTTTTTTGTAATGATTGAAAGCCCAACATAGAGTTGACATGAGGTATGAAATCTCGGCAGATCAAGGTTGACCGGATGCTAGAGAACAATGTGTAGGATCATTGCACGTGAGAGGAGATGAATTATGTGTATTTAAAAACTTGTCTTTTCTGGATTTTCGAAATCGAGTGTACAACGGAAAATAAAATGAAGAAAACACAAATCGACACTGTTTGGTTTTACTTGGTTCGAAACCTTGATGACTCCTACTCCAAGACCCAGGTCTGCTGGAGCTATTGATGGATAATCCACTAATCTCTGTACCGACAAACTCCCAGTAGAGTAGTCGAGTACAAATTGATAGGAAGTGTAACAACCCTACACTTCCTATAAATAGTAATGAAATGCAATAACTTAAACGTTATCAACACTTAGAAGAATCTCAGTCGGGCTCGAGTGTTGGAGTTGGTCTTCTAGCAATGGTCGGTCATAGACGAGTCCTAGCAGGTTCACAACATGAAGATGGGGAAACAAAATGATTACTTGAGCTCAAGAAGTAGTCATTAGAAGATGTATACGAAGAGTTGAAATCAAGCTACTTAGAAAGAGCATTGGCAACTCAGTTCCCAACTGAGGCTCCTCAATTCCAAAATTTGATCCGATGCAAACTTCTCGTAACTTATCCTCACGAGGGCACCTTCAATCCAACTTAAGGCACCTCAGTTCCCAACCGAGGTGCCTCTGATCCAATCTGAGGCGCCATAGATCATCGAATCCTTATCTCCAGCGACAGTTGCGCAAAGGCACCATCAGCCATTGAGGGAGCCTCAGGTCCCACCTGAGGTGTCTCGAGCACTGTTTATCCGAAGTTGATTTTTACAATTTCACCCATGCAAAGTTTGTTAGTCCAGAAACAAAATATAACTTATAAAATAAAGTTAGTACAAGTATAAATAGGGTAAAACAAAATTGAGTATTAATTAGATTCTGTCTTCCTAAGACCAAGATATAGTTAAGGCCTTAACTTAGAGATCCGAAATGGTTCTCAGTTGGACCGTACCTAAAGTCTCATCGAGGACTCGTCCATATCGGATTTCTCTCTTCCAGTGACTTATTGGGAGAAATTTAAATACTTAATCAAAATATTCAAAGATAATTTTTTAGCATTCTTTCAAAAAGAAAAAATTAGGCCAAGAAAAAATATTTCAATAATTTGAAAGCAAAAAATCAATTTCTAAGATATGAACAATGTTTTAAATAATTTATCAAGAGCATTTCAAGTATAACTTTTCAACACTAAGTATTTTTTAACACATATTAAAAAGATCAAAATTTAATTTTCCAAGATAAATATTCAATAATATAAGACACTTCAAAGGTACTTTGTAAAATCAATATAGTTTCAAAACAATAATTTTCAAAGATAAATTTTTAAAGATCTTTTCAAAAATAAACATGATATTTCAAAATTGAGCATCTGAAAATATATATATATATATATATATATATATTCAAAAATTATTCAGATATTGAAAAATAGTAAGTTTGAATCACTTTAAACATTTTAAAAATTAAACTTTTAATATTCCTTAACCTTAGAAAATATTTTTCGAAGAAATTTCAAAAATATTATAAAGATAGATTTTAATCTTTCAATTGGAATTTCCCCATAACCTACTTTTGTTTTTTTTGTTAACTACAAGGTAAACTTTCTATTGTGTCGTAAGGATAGATCCAACCTATAAAATTAAAATAATATTTTTAAGGAATTTTCAAAATTATTTAAATAATTTTGAAAAAGATCTTTTCAAAAATAATTTTAAAATCAGAAGCAATTTTTTAAAAAAAATGCAAGAGATTTTCAAGGATTTTCAAAGATTTTCAAATAATAGAAAAGGCAAGATGCAATTGAATTCTTTCAAAAATTGATCCTTCCTTAATTTGCCATAATCATCAAAAAATATCCTTAAAAATGTCTAACCTTTAATTACTAACTAACTACCTAAAAAATAATAGTGTTCACTTAGTTAGTCAAGTTAAGTAATGATATCCAATTTAGTTTTCAAAGAAGGATTGCTTAATTTGATCATTGTAAATTTGTATTTAACATACAAACTTATTTAGATACAGTGAGATAATCATCTGAAGTCTGAGCACTACCCTATGCATCTCACACCATTCTAAGTTTTTACAAACATAAACAATATAAGCCTAATGTGCTTTGTGAAATGCGGCTGCCTAGAGCTATAGGTTTATGCTTTCTAGGGGAAAAATCTAGTCTAAGTTCATAGGAATAAATTTTTGGAAAATAGAAGTAAAATAAGATAAGAGTTTTGAAAAAAATAAACTAAGTAGGATTTGTAAGCAAGATTTTTGAAAACTAGGTTAAAGCAAGTTTTGAAAACAAAATTTTTGAAAAATTTGAGTTAAATGAGAGAAATAAGTAATCAAATTAACCTACTCCTAGTCTAGAATCTATACTCAATGTAAGGTACAGAGATGTCAAGTCATCAACACAGTCAATCATAAGTTTAGACAATAGTAGAATATACCAAAAGATAAGTCAAACATTGCCTAGTCAAGTCAACAACATAATCAAGTCAAGTCAACACTACAATCAATCACAAGTCAAGTAAAAGTATAATCTAGGGCTCATCAGTAGGAGGAGGTGGAGATGGGTGAATTAGCGAAAGAAACAGGTCCTCCATCCGATGAAATCAGCTGTCATCTATGCCTGAAGACCGACAACTGACTCCTGCATCTCCTCGCATAGATCAGAAACTGACAGCCTAATCTGGGATGATAACTCCTCTAGCCTAGTGAGTCGAGCCTCTACAGACTGTGTGAAGGCAAATCCAAAAAAGTTGAAAGTGATGTCCAGAACCTCCTCATCGGCAAGCTCATTGGCTGGATCGTTGATTGGCTCATCACCTCCGGGAGCTAGTTCTGGTTCGACTGGCTGGGCCACACCTCTCCAAGACAGAACTCCCTAAGCATCAACCCCTATATGGACTAAGGATAACTACTACTGGCCGAAGACATCATACTCACTTAAGGGAGTAAGTGAACCATGATGGATGTCTATCCCTATGGCTGAGAATAATATTGTTAAAATATGACAGTAGGGCATGTGTATCCTCTTTTTTGTCATAATACTTGATGCATGAATGATGTTATAAAATAGATGCAGGGTGATGTCTATGTGTTGGCATAATGCATACAGGAAAAAGGCGTGAGAGGAACATATTGTGGGTACATCACGAGATGTAAGGGGTAAGATGCAAGTGGTGAGTACTCTGTACAGGGCATAGTCCTGTGCTATAAGTGACAGTGATCTGAATCAGTCACTATGGGGGTCCTCTCAGTCCTAAAAAAGTGCATATGGATCGTGTTTAGTGTGATATGTGAGTAGGGCTTACTAAATTGCAACTCCCTACTGGGATAGCACATAAATCGACAGGTGAAGATCGTAATTCCAAGTAATCACTCAGGACTGTGGAGGAAAAACTAATGTATTGAGGTATACCTAGGACTCACCACCACTAGCTATGTTTTTCTTTCAGGATGATGATCGTCAGAATTACCCGACAACCTATCCCACTACGTCTCGTTGAGTCGACTTTAGATTTTTATTTTGTACATGACAGTACATTTGTTTTGCTTTCGCATCGTGATCTTGTATTTTTTTTTCGTCTCGTTGACATGTGTTGTGATACGATGTACTTCTATGTTAATGTTACCCTGATGACTATTGGACTTATTATGCTTTTATTTTCAGTCATGCCAGCACGCATTTTATTGTTGTGCATATTGTATCTTTTCTTATACTATATTCTAGCTGTATTAGCTGAGGTACGTGGGTCGTGTGGCTATATATTGTATGTATGTTTCAAATTGTCTATTGTATAGGAGAGGTATTGTTTGAATTTTTATCGAATGAACGATTCTTCGGAGTGTGACGGATGAAAGGTGTAACGATAAAATTTAGATAATGATATTATTGAGCAATCTACTGATGATGATGACAAATAATTAATTGATCATTGCCGGCACAACATAATGGCTAAAAACAATTGAATTCATCCCTACTCCATAATAATAAATTCATCATCTTTTAATCATCTGGGCGTCTTAATTTAATTATGTTTCGATCGGAAGCAACTTGTGAATAAATTGACACTTAGCAGCCGTCACTTGCCTGTTTGCTGCTGGAATTAATACCATTGAAGGCTAATTGTTCACTCATCTCTGTTCGACAAAGAGCGTGGCTGTTAATTTTGCAGTCGATATTGCAAAGGGGACAAAATTGAAGGACAGTTTTAGTAATTAGTGTTGGGATCTCCCGGCACCAAAACACAAAACACAGCGGAAATAAGATCCCTCGAGCGATCCATGCGAAAGAAAAACTCGTACGAAGTTCATCTATCTAATAGATCTATCTACAGTGTATACCTTTGGAGCGTGCCCTTCGCTTATCCCGCTCGTCCAATATGCGCCGGATCTCTTGCACATTCAAGTGTCCGTGCCTCTATTCGTATCCACACGGACACGATCTCTCAACTTCGGGAAGAACTACCTTAGTTGTGCTAGCAACATGAGGTAGTTCACAAGAGCACCAAGAACCCCAAGGGGTTTCGGCCAAGAGGGAGAAGAGGAAGAAGAGAGGAAGGGAAGAAGGGAAAGCACTCACTTATCATTCAAAATGACTAGACCCTCTTTTATATTCATCCAATGAATATGAAGAGTCTTTTGTCTCTTTGACTTCCCTTCATTAAAGCCAATAAAGAGCACATCTTTTCATGTGACTCTTCACTTTCTCTTCATCCAATAAAGAGAGACTTTTCTCTTTTCTTAATTAAACACTTTAATGAATTTCCCCTTTATTTCCGACCGGACCTCTCGGGCTTCCGACCAGGTCTCCCGACCAAGTCTGCCGAGCTCCCGACCCAGTCTGCCGAGCTCCCGACCCAGTCTACCGAGCGTCGAGCTTCCGACCCAGTCTGCCGAGCTCCCGACCCAGTCTGCCGAGCTCCCGACCAAGTCTCCTGAGCTCCTAGCCCGAGCTCCGACCAAGTCCCTAAGCTCCCGACCCGAGCTCCCAACCCGATCTCTCGAGTTCCCAACTCGATCTCCCGATCAGATCTCCCAAGTTCCCAACTCGGGCTCTCGACCTGATTTCCCGAAGCATCATGTCCTTAGTGTGTGACCCAATAGGTTCTCGTGATGTTGGCAATGTGCCTAAATACTTTAGACACATAAGCAATGAGCGGCATCTAATAATGCATTATTGCTACCCAAGTAACAAGAAAAGTCGAGATCCGACTAAACCTCCGTGACTATGATAATGTATGACCTTGTCCTTCTATCCTTGATATCTAGATTGACCAATGAGGCATAGACCGTGTCATCCTCAATCAATCTTGTGTTTCTTGATCCCCGAGTAGACTCACTCAAACAAATGAGCTCAATATCTCATATTGACTCATTTGAGCATGATCATGCGTTTTAGTAGTCCTACTCGATCAAGGGGCCCACAGATATCACTCCCGTCATATGGGAGGGATAGATCCCATCTACATCACTCACATCCTTCCGCATAATTAATTACATACCCAGTGATCGCCTTTATAGTCCACCCTGTTACGGGTGACGTTTGACGATACCAAAGTACATAACTCCTTATGTAGGGAACCGTAGTGACTTCAGGTCTAAGGACTATTCATACTAATAGTCACATGAGAAAGTTTATGACACTCATATGACAATCTATGAAACTTTCTCATGGCGGGTCAATTTAGTACACATTCTCCAATGTATACTCATGTGTCAACTTGATATCACATATTCATGACTTGTGAGCTCAAGTCATCAGTTGACCTACATGCTAGTCTCCATGCATTAATATTGTCCTTGAATATTATTACTTAACTAGGAATGATTTAGAGTAACGTTCTCTATATCATCTCACTATCGATTCAACCAATTGATATAATATAGATAGGAACCTACTACCCAAGGACATTATTATACTTAGTTATTTGACACAAATACAAAGTAAGTATAATAACCAAATATGCTTTTATTAATGATAGAATATGATACAAAATGTCCCTAGTCAATCATCACATAATTGGTTCTAGGGCTCCTACTAATAAGTAGTTATTGTATTTTTTTTTATGTCTTCACAGACTGATAACTAGGCGATGTTATTATCTTAAAATTTGAAATTTAAAATTTGACAAAGTTAATGTGTCCATCCTTTCCATACTCTAGCCACAAGATATGGGCTAATAACCCTTATAATTTACTTCATCCGTGTTGATTTAAAGATAGATTGAGAGGGTGCTGAAGTGAACAAATTGTGTTTTACCATTTGTAATGATTTTTTTCTATTTCATGATGTTCGGTGAAACAACTTCACTCATTTATTTTTAAAATAAAAAAGAAAAAATATATGTTAATCTTGATTAATTGGTATTAATCTTTTAATTTTAAAAATGAAAATACTTGAAATTTTCTAATCTGATGTTCTATGATATTATAATGGGCCTCCACCCAAGGGATTCCCTCGATCCATTGGAGGCCACATCTACACGAAACCCAGTTGACACCTCAATATGCCAGTCACACTCACACATTGACACCTGCGTAATTATTATGATAATATTAATTGAACCATGAGTCCATAATAAATTATGTATATTACTAATTTATGGAGTATGATTATGATTTTATATATTTATACATTATAGTTAATTAAAAATTATATATATATATATATATATATATATATATATATATATATATATATATATGACAATTCAAATCATAAAATATTACGAATATAGACGGATCCAAGAATTAGAATTGAGAGAACTAAACTTAATCAGGTGTGCTGACTTTGAGTGTAAAAGGAGTGGATTTTAATGGGCTTTGGTTTGATTATTTTATCAAACAATCTTAAACGATATAAAATTTGACTCGATTTGACTGATTTACTGTCCTATTCGTAGCCTTTGGATGAGGGTGCTCTATTATACTGCCTAACTTCTCCTTTGAGTACTAAATTAAAAGGAGTTGTCTATCATTAGAATTATCATGTCTTTATTCCACACATATCAAACCCTAAAAGTATGCTTAACTAAGGAACATGGGACTGCATTAAAGGAAGAGGAAGAGAATCATCCCTCCAATTAAATTAAAGCATCCAGTCACTTAAAGTATCAAGAAATTAAAGGAATTGTCCCCATGTTCTTTTATTCTACCTCCACCGCCCTTTTAATTCCTTGTGCAATTTCTTTATGGGACCAAATGCCCTTTGAAGGGCATCCAAGATCCCCTAAAGAGAAAGAGATCATGAGCATTGCCTTTATGAACAAGACATAACATTCTTTTCAAACTCCTGCATGCATTCTGAAGGAACACACATGCACGTATATAATGCTCAAGATTTCTTACACAACCATAATAATAACGACAATTTACCAAAGGGCGTACGCAACAATCGGTAATTACCAACGGACGCACCATGGTTTTATTTTCACCAAAGGGCGCACTCATTATAGTGAACTTCCTCTTATACCCCTCATGTTATCTATTACCTTTCTCTTTCTCTCTCAGTAATAAATTCTGTGACGTCAGCACATGCAACGTGACTTAATTACTGACTTTTATTTTAAAATAATATCTAATGGAATCGGCGCTAAATTAAAAAACGTAAGGTAAAAATTAAAAAAATATTTCACTTTAAAAATTTCTCATCAAACGTGATTTAAAAATATAAATAAATAATTTTTATTTTTATTAATAGAAATTAATATATTAAATAATATTTAATAAATATATTAATGTATAAAAAGTTTTTGGAAACAAACTGTTGGATTTAAAAATATAAATAAATGATTTTATATTTGATTAATAGAAATTAATATATTAAATAATATTTAATAAATATATTAATGTATACATATGTTTTGAAAAAACTGACCGTGGTAGCTTTCAGGCCCACGCTGGACCTGAAATATTTTTATTTCAGGCCCACGCTGGGACTGAAATATTTTTATTCCAGGCCCACGTTGGGCCTGAAATCTTTTGATTCAGGCCCGACGTGAACTCAAATTTTTTTTCTATTTAAAAAATATATTAATATATTAAAAAACCTATCAAAACACTTAATTTTAGATTCAAACGCAGGGCCTGAAGTCATCCCAGGAGGGTTTGAAGTCAAATAACTTCAGATCCTATAAATAATTAATTTAATAAATAATAATTAAATATAAAAAATATTTTTAAAATAAAAAATTTTTAGTGAGGGCCTGAAGTCATCAGTGACTTCAGGCCCTCTATCTGAAAAATTTTCCCTTAGGCCTGAAGTCATCCGACTTCAGGCCTAAGGAGGGCCTGAAGTCTGATGACTTCAGGCCCAAGGAGGGCCTGAAGTCTGATGACTTCAGGCCCTCCATTAAATATATAAAAATAATAAAAACTTTTTAAAAAAAAGGTATAATATATAATTACATAATAATAAAATGTTATAGGAGTGGTTTAGGTATATCAGTGAGTTTTGAGCAAAACTCACTGATTGACCTACCATATTTGGAATTCTGAAAACTCATTATCAGTAGACAGGGTTGAGCTAGGAGATGAGATTTTGGGTGCCGAAACCTCTAATCTTGTCGTATCACCAATGCTATAGCAGTGGTTTAGGTATATCAGTGAGTTTTAAGCAAAACTCACTAATGGACCTACCATATTTGGAATTCTGAAAACTCTATATCAGTAGACAGGGTTGAGCTAGGAGATGAGATTTTGAGTGCCGAAACCTCTAATCTTGCAGTATCACCAATGCTATAGGAGTGGTTTAGGTATATCAGTGAGTTTTGAGCAAAACTCACTGATGGACCTACCATATTTGGAATTCTGAAAACTCTATATCAGTAGACAGGGTTGAGCTAGGAGATGAGATTTTGGGTGCCGAAACCTCTAATCTTGCTGTATCACCAATGCTATAGGAGTGGCTTAGGTTTATCAGTGAGTTTTGAGCAAAACTCACTGATGGACCTACCATATTTGGAATTCTGAAAACTCTATATCAGTAGACAGGGTTGAGCTAGGAGATGAGATTTTGGGTGCCGAAACCTCTAATCTTGCTGTATCACCAATGCTATAGGAGTGGTTTAGGTATATCAGTGAGTTTTGAGGAAAACTCACTGATGGACTTACCATATTTGGAATTCTGAAAACTCATTATCAGTAGACAGGGTTGAGCTAGGAGATGAGATTTTGGGTGCCGAAACCTCTAATCTTGCTGTATCACCAATGCTATAGGAGTGGTTTAGGTATATCAGTGAGTTTTGAGCAAAACTCACTGATGGACCTAAACCACTCCTATAGCATTGGTGATACAACAAGATTAGAGGTTTCGGCACCCAAAATCTCATCTCCTAGCTCAACCCTGTCTACTGATATAGAGTTTTCAGAATTCCAAATATGGTAAGTCCATCAGTGAGTTTTGCTCAAAACTCACTGATATACCTAAACCACTCCTATAGCATTGGTGATACAGCAAGATTAGAGGTTTCGGCACCCAAAATCTCATCTCCTAGCTCAACCCTGTCTACTGATATAGAGTTTTCAGAATTCCAAATATGGTAGGTCCATCAGTGAGTTTTGCTCAAAACTCACTGATATACCTAAACCACTCCTATAGCATTGGTGATACAGCAAGATTAGAGGTTTCGGCACCCAAAATCTCATCTCCTAGCTCAAACCTGTCTACTGATATAGAGTTTTCAGAATTCCAAATATGGTAGGTCCATCAGTGAGTTTTGCTCAAAACTCACTGATATACCTAAACCACTTCTATAGCATTGGTGATACAGCAAGATTAGAGGTTTCGGCACCCAAAATCTCATCTCCTAGCTCAACCCTGTCTACTGATATAAGTTTTCAGAATTCCAAATATGGTAGGTCCATCAGTGAGTTTTGCTCAAAACTCACTGATATACCTAAACCACTTCTATAGCATTGGTGATACAGCAAGATTAGAGATTTCGGCACCCAAAATCTCATCTCCTAGATCAACCCTGTCTACTGATAATGAGTTTTCAGAATTCCAAATATGGTAAGTCCATCAGTGAGTTTTGCTCAAAACTCACTGATATACCTAAACCACTCCTATAGCATTGGTGATACAGCAAGATTAGAGGTTTCGGCACCCAAAATCTCATCTCCTAGCTCAACCCTGTCTACTGATATAGAGTTTTCAGAATTCCAAATATGGTAGGTCCATCAGTGAGTTTTGCTCAAAACTCACTGATAAACCTAAACCACTCCTATAGCATTGTTGATACAGCAAGATTAGAGGTTTCGGCACCCAAAATCTCATCTCCTAGCTCAACCCTGTCAACTGATATAGAGTTTTCAGAATTCCAAATATGGTTGGTCCATCAGTGAGTTTTGCTCAAAACTCACTGATATACCTAAATCACTCCTATAGCATTGGTGATACTGCAAGATTAGAGGTTTCGGCACCCAAAATCTCATCTCCTAGCTCAACCCTGTCTACTGATATAGAGTTTTCAGAATTCCAAATATGGTAGGCCCATCAGTGAATTTTGCTCAAAACTCACTGATATACCTAAACCACTGCTATAGCATTGGTGATACGGCAAGATTAGAGGTTTCGGCACCCAAAATCTCATCTCCTAGCTCAACCCTGTCTACTGATAATGAGTTTTCAGAATTCCAAATATGGTAGGTCCGTCAGTGAGTTTTGCTCAAAACTCACTGATATACCTAAACCACTCCTATAACATTTTATTATTATGTAATTATATATTATACCTTTTTTTAAAAAAAAAGATTTTATTATTTTTATATATTTAATGGAGGGCCTAAAGTCATCAGACTTCAGGCCCTCCTTGGGCCTGAAGTCATCAGACTTCAGGCCCTCCTTGGGCCTGAAGTCATCAGACTTCAGGCCCTCCTTAGGCCTGAAGTCGGATGACTTCAGGCCTAAGGGAAAATTTTTCAGATAGAGGGCCTGAAGTCACTGATGACTTCAGGCCCTCACTAAAAATTTTTTATTTTAAAATTATTTTTTATATTTAATTATTATTTATTAAATTAATTATTTATAGGATCTGAAGTTATTTGACTTCAAACCCTCCTGGGATGACTTCAGGCCCTGCGTTTGAATCTAAAATTAAGTATTTTGATAGGTTTTTTTATATATTAATATATTTTTTAAATAGAAAAAAAATTTGAGTTCACGTCGGGCCTGAATCAAAAGATTTCAGGCCCAACGTGGGCCTGAAATAAAAAATTTCAGGCCCAGCGTGGGCCTGAAAGCTACCACGGTAAGTTTTTTCAAAACATATGTATACATTAATATATTTATTAAATATTATTTAATATATTAATTTCTATTAATCAAATATAAAATCATTTATTTATATTTTTAAATCCAACGGTTTGTTTCCAAAAACTTTTTATACATTAATATATTTATTAAATATTATTTAATATATTAATTTCTATTAATAAAAATAAAAATTATTTATTTATATTTTTAAATTACGTTGGATGAGAAATTTTTAAAGTGAAATATTTTTTTAATTTTTACCTTACGTTTTTTAATTTAGCGCCGATTCCATTAGATATTATTTTAAAATAAAAGTCAGTAATTAAGTCACGTTCCATGTGCTGACGTCACAGAATTTATTACTAAGAGAGAAAGAGAAAGACAATAGATAACATGAGGGGTATAAGAGGAAGTTCACTATAATGAGTGCGCCCTTTGGTGAAAATAAAACCATGGTGCGCCCGTTGGTAATTACCGATTATTGCGTACGCCCTTTGGTAAATTGCCATAATAATAATTTTACATAGAAAGGCATGCAGACTTGGATCCTCAAAATGATTGCGAACAAAAATGTTCAGGTAATTATGCATCCATCATTAGTGTGAGATTAAGGAAAGTGAAACTCTTCTTAACTGATTATTTAACCTTTCTCCAAGCAAATATCTGCCACATTGTGCAAATTGAAGTGCATGGTAAACTTTGTTGGATATCTGATTTTTAAAAAGATCAAATATGATTTTTTAAGGGAAAATCGAGATGTCATCAATCGATAAAGTCAGAATTGACTTCAAAAATAAAATCTATATTTCACGTAGATAAATCTAGACTATTAATTTGCTCTAAATCGATTATGAGTGAATGAGAAATTAATTATTTAAAGGCAGCTTAAAATTGACATAAACTGAAGTAGATAGAGAATAGTCTCACATCTGAAGTTTTCCAAAGGTGTTTACTTTCTTATATGTGTTCCTGTATTAATGGATTTATAAAAGAAAAACATAGGTGATCTCTTCTCACAGGCGAGCAAGTGCTCACACCTGCGAGCACGCCACACCCGCGATCTGTCCATTGGTGATGAGACTTGATTTGAAACGTCAGATCAAATATGACGGCTGAGATCAAAGGGAGATCTGAAGGATGATCTGATGGCTGAGATCAAAGGGCTATCTGAAGGGTTACAACCCTCCAGATCGAACGACCCAGATCAATCTTAAATCAAAGGTCACACTCATTCACCAAAGGGTACCAAACCTCTTCTCTTGTATAAATAGAGTCCCCTAAATGTTGGATTCATTCAATCATTCAAAGTTCATAAGCATCCATCTCATCTTGTATATCCAGAGTCCAAAAAGCCTACGAAAAGGTTCGTTAGTCTCGAAATTTATAGTGTTGCTATTTCGTGACACATCTTGTACATCCAGAGTCCAAAAAGCCTACGAAAAGGTTCGTTAGTCTCGAAATTTATAGTGTTGCTATTTCGTGACATCGTTATTGTATCTTGGGAAACAAATTGCTAATATCTATGAACACCTGTAGCGGAGCAATATTGTTTTACTGAGATAGTGTCGAACACTAGCCTCGATGAGATATCATATCAGTTTGCATCCTCCTGACAGCAACCCCGAAATCGACTTAAACAATCGTAAAACGATATTGTGTAAACTGATATGGCATTGATGAACGATGTTCCGACCGTCATTCTGCACAGAGAGAAGCCGGAGAAATTCAAAGGAGCCGACTTCAAACGATGGCAGCAGAAGATGTTGTTCTATCTGACAACGCTAAACCTCGTACGATTTTTACGTGGAAACCCTCTAGCCACTAAGGAAGGTGATTCCAACAGCAAGGCTGCATATGATGCATGGTCGCATGGAGATTTCCTATGTCGCAATTACATTCTCAACGCATTGGACAACACATTGTATAACGCGATGAAGACAGCAAAATCTCTATGGGAATTACTAGAAAAGAAATACAAAATCAAAAATGCAGGATTGAAGAAATTCATCGTCGGTCGATTTTTGGGTTTCAATATGGTGGATTCCAAGAGCGTAACGTCTCAAGTCCAAGATATGCAACTGATACTGCATGATCTAGATGTCGAAGGCATGAAGCTGAACGAGTCATTCAAAGTAGCCACGGTAATCGAGAAACTCCCTCCGTCGTGGAAGGATTTCAAAAATTACCTAAAGCATAAGAAAAAGGAGATGGGACTCAAAGACCTGATCCTGAGGCTACGAATAGAGGAGGATAATCGAAAGCTATCCGACTCTAGAGGAACGAATCGAGCTATCGACGAGATGTCCAACCTGGTTGAGCCGAACGCCAAGAAGCCGAAGCAATCCAAAAAGAAGGCTCAAGGTAAAAAATTCAAGAGCTCGTGCTACAACTACGGAAAGCTAAGACACATGTCCAAAGATTGTAGACGCCCGAAGAAACCAACCAAGGGTCAGAAGGATGCTGTGAACCATGTCGCAACTTCTGATGACAACCTCCCCAATTTTTTGAAACTGGATCTCACTGCGGTCGTGCTTGAAGCCAACACGGTGGTGGACAACCCGAAGCAATGGTGGATTAATACTGGAGCAACACGTTGTTAGGACCGGTAGGAGAGATAGAGGGGGTGATTAGCTCTGATCATTGCTCGATGAAGATTTGTTGCGATGGAAGACTTGAGCAATGCTAACACCTCGATTTACTTGGTATCCACCTCCTTGAGGTGACTAATCCAAAGATCCGCTCTTCCTCATTCTCTTATACACTATAAAAGATCTCCTTCTTGAGGTGGAGAAACCACTTACAAGCTTACAAGAAGAAACACTCAAGAACAAGAAAATATAATAGAAATCTTACAAGATTTACACAAATTAGCTCTATTTACTTTTCTTACTTCCTTCAAGCTTAGAATCACCTCTTGATATTTGGAAATGCAACAACACTAAGCTCCAAGGCCTCACTTGAAATGGCGATGAAGAAGGTGAAGAGTGTTGAAAGAATGTCGGAGCGATACCGCTTCAATCCTGCGTGAAAACCCTATATACCTGCAACCTAGGGTTCCCTTAATCGATCACCCAATCGATTACCATGTTAGACTTAGTCGTTCAACGACTATTTTTTAAAGCTTAATTGATTAGCCAATCGATTAAGAAGATCTTAATCAATTGTTGAATCGATTCAGCATCTTTCTGTGCTTTTACGCAATACCACCGTAATCGATTGTCTAATCGATTACTGTTCACCTTAATCAATTGACTAATCAATTAAGAGGAGGCTGAATCGATTGGCCAATCGATTCAGCCTGCTTCTGTTCTCGCGACATAACTCTCCCAATCGATTCACTCCTTCCATAATCGATCACCCAATCAATTAAGAAGGCTTTTGTTTGCGAGAAACCAACGCTAATCGATTACTTAATCGATTGGCCCCAATCCTAACTTGTATGCACAAGTCTAGAGTCCCCTTGCCTAGCCCTGGTCAACTGTGATCTGTTAGGACTTTCTCACCAAGTGTCCGATCAACCTTTTGACCTACTTGGATTTTTCCTTGCCTAGTTACCAACTAGGATTTAACCTAGTTCCCAACCAGGTTTGTCTAAGCCTCGAGTTAGGTCTAGTCTCTCGGTAGACTTCCACATTGCCAACGTGCGATCTCCCCGATCCATATGAACTTCACCTAGTCCCACTAGGACTTTTTCCGTACCAGCGTGAGATCTCCCCGATCCACCTAGACTTCACTTAGTCCCACTAAGACTTTTCTCGTACCAGCGTGCGATCTCCCCGATCCACCTGGACTTCACCTAGTCCCACTAGGTCTTCGGTCTTTCCCAGTCAAGTCTCCAGTCAATCTTGACCCACTTGACTCACACGATATTCAAACATCATTATCAAACATCCAAACTTAAGCTTACCAAGCTTACCAAACATAAGCTCACCCGAGCCTAGTCAAACTAGGTTAACCGTGACCTAACAAAGATTGCACCAACACACGTCACATCTGTTCTGATAAGACGATATTCTCCAAGTATACTCCGATAAGTGGAAGAAAGCTCTATATGGGCAATTCAACTACATCCTCGATTGTCAGACTTGGGAAAGTTATCCTGAAGATGACATCTGGGAAGGAGTTAACACTCATTGATGTGCTCCACGTTCCCGACATCAGGAAGAACCTAGTTTCTGGATCGACACATGTTAAGGCCGACTTTAAACTAGTGTTCAAGTCAAACAACATTGTGTTGGGTTCTCCCAGCACCAAACCACAAAAATGCAGCGGAAACAAGAACCCTCGAGCGATCCATGCGAAAGAAAACTCGTACAATGTTCATCTATCTAATAGATCTATCTAATTTGTATACCTTTGGAGCGTGCCCTTTGCTTATCCCGCTCGTCCAAGATGCGCCGGATCTCTCACACGTTCAAGTGTCCGTGCCTCTATTCGTATCCACACGGACACAATATCTCAACTTCGGGAGAGCTACCTTAGTTGTGCTAGCAACTTGAGGTAGCTTACAGAACACCAAGAACCCTACAATAGGGTTTCGGCTAAAAGAGGAAGATGAGGGAGGGAAGAAGACAAGGGAAGAAGACTTCATCCAAAGTCGCAAGACCCTCTTTTATACTCATCCCATGAATATGAAGAGGTTTGTGTCTCTTTGGCTTCCTTCATTAATACCAATAAAGAGCACATCTTTTCATGTGGCTCTTTATCTTTTCCCAGTAAAGAAAAGAATCTTTTCTTTTTCCCTTCATTAAACACTTTAATGAATTTTCCCTGTAATCTCGACCGGGCCTCTCGGGCTTCCGACCAGGTCTCCCGACCAAGTCTGCCAAGCAAGTCACCAAGCTCCCGACCCAGTCTTCCGCGTGCCGAGCCCCGACCTAGTCTCCCGAGCTCCCAGCTCAGCCTGCCAAGTGACGAGCTCCAACCCAGTCTGCCGAGCTCCCAGCTCAGTCTGCCGAGTGCCGAGCCCCGACCCAGTCTGCCGACCTCCCAGTTCAGTCTGTCGAGCGCCGAGCTCCCGACCCAGTCTGATGAGCTCCCATCTCAATCTGCATAGTGTCGAGCTCCCGACTCGTGCTCCCGAGTTCCCAACTCAAGCTCCCGAACTGACCTCCCGAGTTCCTAACTCGGGCTCAGATCTCCCGAGTGTTGGTGCAAGTTGCATCAATGATGTTCCTCTTTAAGTGTTTTAATGTTTGACAATATACTTAAGTCAGTGATACATTGAACAGACAAAGGGGAGTAAGAGAGAAGTAACCAAAGCTGAAGAAAAGTCCTAGTTAATCTAGGCATCGTAACCCTAAGACCTAACGAAGGGCTGTTAGGCACCTAGCGAAGGGCTGCTAGGTATCGTAACCCTAAGACCTAGCGAAGGGCTGCTAGGCACCTAGCGAAGGGCTGCTAGGTATCGAAACTCTAAGACCTAGCGAAGGGCTACTAGGCACCTAGCGAAGGGATGCTAGGCATAGAAGACCTAGCGAAGGGCTGCTAGGCACCTAGCGAAGGGCTGCTAGGGAATGAAGACCTGGCGAAGGACTGCTAGGCACCTAGCGAAGGATTGCTAGGTAATGAAGTCTTGGTCCAAGGGACTGAGCAACTTAGCTGAGCGATGACTAAGGACAGGAGTAGAGACGGGTCGGGGTTCGGGCGTCTCGAGATCCGGAGTAATCGGAGGCTAAGCAAAAGTCCACCCGAAGGACTGGGTGGCAACCATCTCCTGAAAGGAGTAGGTGAAGGGCGAGTTCTCGGGGGTGGGAACTCGTGCCGGTTCGACCTAGGGTTTCGTGCAAATCCGAAGTCCGAACCAAGTCCTTAAGGCTAACATTATATGTATCTATGCTTTGTGTTTGTGTATCTTGCTGGTATCAAGAACCGGAGACAAAGCAGGTATACTAGGTAAAGAAAAAACATGGTTTGCAGGCTTTAAGGGGGGCGCCCCCAGCAAGGGGGGCGCCCCCATGCAACCAGGGCGCCCCCAGCAAGGGGGGCGCCCCCATGCAGTACCAAAATCCATGTTACGGTGAAGCAGGCAGAACAGGTGTCAACCGAGGCGCCCGGAGCGTCCGGGGCGCCCGGATTCGTAGCTGTTTTGCTGTTTCGAAGCCAGAACACAGGATAAGCCCTCACGGGGGTGCCCGGAGCATCCGGGGCGCCCTGGTCAATGAACTTATCACCTACGGCGAAGTAGGCGCAAGGATAAGAGTTGACCGAGTCTTCCGGGGCGCCCCCAGGAGGCCTATATAAGGGGCTTCGACCCCTCTGCTTCAGACACAACTTCCAAGAGTGATCCCAAGCCTTCTGACCGACGACAACACGCTAGAAACGAGGCTCTACGACCGGGAGGCTCCAGGAGGAGGTGCGCGGCACTTCGGAGGTCCAGATCGGCCGAGCTTCAGACTTTTTCTCGTTGGTTTGCTTTTTAATTACTGTACTTAAATTTCTATATTATTGCTTGTAATTCTGCACTGTAAGTCGGGTTTCTCCGCCTTCGGAAAGTCCGGAAAGGAGACCAATAGTGGACGGGCGTTCCCGTGCATAGGCCTTGGATGTACTGACCCTGGGGGGTCGGGAACCAAGTAAAAATCCGTTGTGTCACTGTCTTGTTTTTCGTTCTATTTATTTTCCGCTGCGCTACTAATATTCTAAGTCTAGAATGAACGAGTTTTCCACGAGATTTCCGAAAGATTTCGAACGGTCGATATTCACCCCCCCCTCTATCGACGGCACCGGTCCTACACCGAGTTCCCAACTCGGGTTTCCTGAAGCATCATGTCCTTAGTGTGTGACCCAATAGGTTCTCGTGACGTTGGCAATGCGCCTAAACGCTTTAGACACATAAGCAATGAGCGACATCTAGCAATGCATCATTGCTACCCAAGTAACAAGAAAAGTCGAGATCCGACTAAACCTCCGTGACTATGATAATGTATGACCTTATCCTTCTATCCTTGATATCTAGATTGACCAATGAGGCATAGACTGTGTCATCCTCAATCAATCTTGTGTTTCTTGATCCCTGAGTAGACTCACTCAAACAAATGAGCTCAATATCTCATATTGACTCATTTGAGCATGACCATACGTTTCAGTAGTCCTACTCGATCAAGGGGCCCACAGATATCACTCCCGTCATATGGGAGGGATAGATCCCATCTACATCACTCACATCCCTCCGTATAATTCATTACATACCCAGTGATCGCCTTTATAGTTCACCCTGTTACGGGTGACGTTTGACAATACCAAAGTACATAACTCCTTATGTAGGGAACCGTAGTGACTTCAGGTCTAAAGACTATTCATACTAATAGTCACATGAGAAAGTTTATGACACTCATATGACAATCTATGAAACTTTCTCATGGTGGGTCAATTCAGTACACATTCTCCAATGTATACCCATGTGTCAACTTGATATCACATATCCATGACTTGTGAGCTCAAGTCATCAGTTGACCTACATGCTAGTCTCCATGCATTAATATTATCCTTGAATATTAATGCTCGACTAGGAATAATTTAGTGTAGTGTTCTCTACATCATCTCACTATCGATTCAACCAATCAATATGATATAGATAAGAACCTACTACACAAGGACATTATTATACTTAGTTATTTATCTCAAATACAAAGTAAGTATAATAACCAAACATGCCTTTATTAATGATAGAATATGATACAAAATGTCCCTAGTCAATCATCACATAATTGGCTCTAGGGCTTCTACTAACACATTGTACTTACGAAGAATGGTGTTTTCGTAGGTAAGGGATACTTAGAGCAAAGTTTGTTGAAAATTGTTGTAATGATTGTGCACCATGAATTCGATGGTAATAAAATAAAATCTTCCATCTGTTGGGTATGGCTTGGCGGGTTTCCGAAGCGAATACTTGGTCGTCCTTGGAAGACCTCTCTATGTCTATGGATTAAAAATTAATATGAATGGAGACCCGTCTCCCAACGACCATCTCGTTGTCATATCGTTGGTTACGAATCACAACTTGGTCAATCACAAAGATCGAGCCTTGTAATTCTCCTTACCAAACGACCGCGGAAAAGGCGACGAGTGGATCGCCGATTTTTGTGTTTATGGTCAGGGTCCAGTTAATTAATTATTAGCTAAGATACACAAATCAAAATAACTAATTAACACACATGAAATGACGAGGCTAATTAACAAGGCACAATAAAAACAAAAGGGAGCCAAGGAAGAATTTATACCTTCCATTACCTTACGATATTCTACCGTATGACCCTCCCCTCTTGGACGTCGTGTGGGCGACGATCTACCAAGAACCGTGGTCACCAAGTCGATCCCTTCTCCTTGCGCCAACCAATCCCTAACCAAAAGGATGCCACCAGCCACTCCAAGGAAGAAGATAATCCAAAACACACACCCTAAGACTCTCCTCCATCGCCGGCGCCTGAGCTTCGCTCCCTGAGCAAAGTTGTGAACAACTTCTCCACCAAGGAGAGGGACCGTGACCCACCTTCTCACCTAGGAGAAGATCCATGAGCCACCTCCTATCTCCATGCGGCTGAGCATCTTCTCCACCGAGGAGAGGAACCATGACCCACCTTCTCGCCTAGAGAAGATCCACGAGCCACTTCCTAGTCTCCATCTTCGATTGGAGAAGAATTCGCTGCCATGGTGAAGACTGCGTGCGCCACCTTCCATCTCTCTATCCGAAAGCAGCCACCGAAGGATTCTCCAACCTTCTGCAGCTCTCCACCGATGGCCAAAGAAAGTTGCGTGAGCAACCATCTCATCTCCATCCGTATGCCACAGCAGCCAAGGCTTCAAGCCTGGGAGAAGAAGATGTGATCCACCTTCTTGCCTGCTGCCGTGATCAGTATCCCCTCTCCACTGATGGCCAAAGAAGGCTGCGTCTCCATCCGTATGCCACCGCAGCCAAGGCTTGAAGCCTTGGAGAAGAGGACGGTGATCCACCTTCTTACCGGCTGCCATGACTTCTCTCCAACTGCCACCGTGAGCCAAAGCTTGGATGGAGAAGAAAACTCCATAGAGAACTCAGCGCCGCCCACGGTGAGGGAGAGGGAGAGAGGAAGAGAGAGAGAGAGAGAGGAGAGGAGGGAAGAGATTAGGGTTATCTTGTGTTTTCCTTAGATTAATTAATTGGAATAATTATCACTTGGTTTCATGCCACCATGGGGAATATATAGGGCTACGGTAGGGACCATGAGGAGGAGTTGGATCTTGGCCTGCTAATGGATCCAAACCCGATCCATTAATGAAGATCCATTCCACTAAAGGATCCTCATTGAATTACCTCACCAACCCCATATTTACATATGAGCTCCACCTATTACGAGTCGTCCATCCCCCCGTGTTTAAGATATCAAATGCCCGTCAATTAATTTAAATTACTGATAATTTAAATTAATTAACTTCTGGATCCTTGATTAGTACCACTCAACCTTATCATCATGTCGGATCAAATCCACCTGCAGGGTTTAACATGATGAACCTTTTGAACTCATCAAGGGGGCATCATCATCCCGACTCACTAGGACAAGGATTCCGTCAATAATCAATGGCACACCATATAATTAATATTATTTTCCAACTTACCGGGCCTATCGATCTAATAGAATAGATCTTGCCCATTGGTAAATCAAAGAAATAATAATTAATAATATGTGCCCGTTATTATATCGAGATTTAGGGATCGTACTCCATAATAAAATTTGAGGTCCTATCCAATTATCAAGCCAGTACAAATTGGATGACCTCTGTTTTTGGTCCTGCTCAATGTACTCAAAACACACTAGTGTAATTCTATGGTCAAGACCAACCACACCTAATTACACTACAACCATCCCGATGGTTTGTCCAATTCCATCTCGGCTGTGAGCCTCTACTTATACTAAGCAAGGAACTGATAACATGATTCTCTTTCAAAATGTAGATGATCATATAAAAGCAAGACTTTTAGTATACATCCTAACACCTTAGTCCTAAGCTTGGTCGGCTGATCATCCACTGAGGAAGTTTGAGTTGTCCTAGTCCAGGATCTTTTTCTTTGACCAAAAGAAGCTAACAGCTTGCACTTCTATCTGAATCCTGTCTGCATGGGGATGTTGGCTTCGGTGGTCGGCTCTAGTGGAGGTGCGACCGTTTCGCAGTTGGGCTGGAAGGGGTCTCTTCTTGATCCTCCACGAATGGTGATAGTCTCCGAGAGGGGGATGAAGGCGGTGGAGGTGGTCTCTCGGTCTCGGTAACCAAGCTGGAGCTTGCCTCTTGACTGGAAGTTGCCCCCCTACTCGAGGCCTCTTCGTAATCGGCACCCATGGGTGTGCATAGAGGAGGAGGTAATTCAGAGTCACTGTCGGCTGCGTTTTCGGCATCCTCCGAGACTTTAGAAGTTAAAAGCGCCTAGAGCGAGATACAATCCAATTTCATCAGCTTGGTGATGGAACTATTCAGCATGATTTCGTCTGCAAGAAAGCAAAGGAAAATTAGTTAGTTTTCAAAGCAAAATATTTTACTCGTGAACTCACCAAGAGAAGTCTCCAAGTCGACTGCATTAGGGCTCAAGCTCGCTCGGTAGAGTGGTCCTTCATTACGAACCAGCCGAGGACCATCGAAATTTATCCCAGACAGTATATCTATAGTCCTCTGGTACCAGGAGCTCTTCTTATATTTTCCCAAGGCTGGAGGAGTCGGAAGGTCAACTATTCATCTGTCCAAGAAGCGAAATGGAGTGGGAGGCTTTAAGAAGAAAAAACAGCTTTTCCAACCTTTGTGAGAGGAAGGGAGCTGGTCCAAAAATTGACAGCCCGTGCGGGTCATGAAGTGGAAAGATCCTAAGCTTGTTTGCTTTGGATGATAGAAGTAATGAAAGAAGAGCAGGGTCAGGGCATATCATATAGTTTGAAGATGATGGCCACCTTCTCAGAATCATAAAAACATTGGAGGCCATTTGGGTCAAAGAAATTTGGAAATAACAGCATACCTCTTCGAAGAATTCTAATATAGGGAATCTTAGGCAATCTTTTACTTAGCCTAGGAAGAAGGTATAATAATCTGAGGGAGGCGAGCAAGGAGCTTGGTCGGATTTTGGAATCCTGACTTTATAGTCCGGCGAAATGCCATACTCAAGTCGTGCTTCAGCACGCTGTGCCCTGGTCATGATAGATTGGGTGCACTTATACCAAGGGGCTAAGAAGGAGGTTTAGTCCATCGAAGAAGGAAACAAAGGTGGGAAGAGACGAACTTACGCAAGAAAAGTAGCTGACTGTAAAAGAGAAGACACAAAAGGGGAAGCGGCAAGCTCAAAGTTGAGAGGCGGCGGAGACAAGCAAAGCAATGCGATAACTCACCGATGGCGCATTATGTCCCTATATGGCTTCGTTTAAAGGATCCAAGCCGTCCGATTTAGGGCATGCACCCCAATGATATCCTGTGGATTAGATGAACATGGGAAACAAGATACAGGTCGTTTCAACTTTATACCTCGGAAAATAATTCTTCGGGGAATCATGCTAAATCTACGCACTGATGCCAGTGCTATGCTGACACTAGAGAAGCACATCAGAAAGGTGGCACCACGTGTCATGCGAGTCATGGGTACGCTGCATTAATGGCCTGACAAGGGCATTAATTATGTCACACATCTTATTAAGGCAGATTATCTCTCAAATCATAAAAATCTCGCCACCACTCTACTCTTAAATGCACGTGTCAAATCTCTCTCTTGTTGAGGCAATCTGTGGTCTGGAGTGACCAAGTGTTTTGATGTTTGTGCAAAGGGTTTAAGTTAGGTTTTCCCTTGTGTACTTATATGTGTATGTTGAGTGTGTAGGTTGTATAGGTTACACATATGGACTTGACTGGACGGCCTCGGTACGGTGAAGGATGGCATGGAGGCAAGCTGGAGGCTTGCGTGCGCATCCGAGGGACCTTGGAGAGCAGGGACGATGAGCTGATGGGCGCGGACTTTGAGGCATGCGTGAAGGATGGCATGGAGGCAAGCTGGAGGCTTGCGTGCATCCGAAGGACGGGAGCCAAAGATGAAGAGGGCGCGAAAGCAACAGTCGAGGTTGCGGAGGAGGAGTCAGTCGAGTCGTGAGGGTCGAGTGCTGTGTGAATGTACTCGGGAATGGATTCAGCTAGGGACCAGTCGACTACCCTGGGGGCAGTCGACTGGTAGGTGGCTGGTGAGCTGGCAAATTCGAACGTTGGGAGTGTCAACGGTCGAATTTGGCTGGCACCAGTCGACTGCCCCCAGGGCAGTCGACTGGTAGCGAGAAATCAACCCCGAGTCCTATTTAAAGAGGACTTCGTGGTGGCTGAGTTTCTTGACGAAACCTACTTGGAAAAAGTCGGTTAGTAGTCTATTGTGTTCACAAAGCATCCGAGGTGTTGTGGTGAGGTTTCTCCACCCACAAGGAGCGACACGTGATAGCCGGAGGTTATCCGGGGAGTGATCCACCGACGGATTCTTGGATTAGTCACCCGACCGGGGTGGATACCAAGTAAACCTGGTTTGTTAGCATTGTTTAATTTCCTTTGCATATTATTTTCGCTGCGCTAACAACTCTGTAGAGATCAAGATCCGTAAAAAGTGCTATTCACCCCCCCCTCTAGCACGCCTAAATCGATCCTTCAGTTGGTATCAGAGCAAGGACTGCTCTTGATCGGACTCACCGTCGAGGGAGCACACGCTAGAGGAGAAGAAACAATGGAAGATAAGTTGGGGGACAACATCTACACCCCACCGCCCTACGACAATGAGGATTTCGACTATTGGCGGGCGAGGATGAAGAATTGGCTTAGCATGGAGTGGGAGTGCATGGTCATGCTAGAAGAGCCCTTCGAAGTTCCAAAGGACAAGCATGGAAAAAAGCTTCATCCTAGATATTGGACTCAAGAGCAACAAGACTACTCTAGGGCAAACAAGAAGGTAATTGATGTATTAATTGATGTTTTGCCTAACAATGTTTTGAGTATTGTAGGGAATTATAAAAATGCACACGAATTATGAACCAAGTTGGCGGAATATCACAAGAACCTTACACAAACTCAAGGAGTAGATGAACCCAAGGAAGTGAGCTCAATAGCTCAAGAGGAGGAAGAAATGTCCACATCCTCAAGTGAAGAAGAAAGTGAGAGGTCATCCACCTCATCTAGAGAAGAGGAGGAGGTCACCACCTCAAGGATTGAGGGGGAGGAGAGACCCTCACCTACACATGATCAAGAGGAAGTCTCCACTTCATCCAAGGGTGAAGAGGAAGTCAACCAAGCCTCAACCTCCACCAAAGCAAGGACTAAAGACCACATTGTATGCTTTGGGTGCAATGAAAAGGGGCACTACAAGGATAAGTGCCCACTAGGTAAGAAAAAGGAGGTACACCCTAAACCCATTGTAAATTTCTTTAAAGCTAATGTGGGTTGTAGAATTGGTGAAACTCAAGCTAAAAGGAAGAAGATTCGATGCTTCACATGTGGAGAACTAGGGCATTATCACACTAAATGCCCTAGAAAAGGTGAGCTAAAGAAGATGGAAAATCTAAGAAGATGGGAAAAAGAAGAAAGGAAGAAGAGAAGAAGCCCACATCAAGGAGGAACTCCAAAGGTAAGGAAGGTAACTTCTAACCTTAAGTCAAAATGTAATTCTAATTCAAGTTCCTCCATGCATGATAAAAATAGAATTAATTATACATCCATGCATACTAGGATTAATGAAAATTGCTTAATGGTGCACAATTTCGGATTTAAATATAATGATAGGACTAGGGTTAACAAGGTAGATCATAACCCTAGGAAAAGCATGCATCATGATCAACCTAGGACCTTTGTACCTAAGGAACAAGACACTAAGCCCAAGAAGGGAAGGAATGTGCCTAGAAAGGAGGGTAGGTCTAGGAATGTCCAAAGTGAACATATGGATTCTAGGTTTAGGAACCTAGAAAGGGAAAATCAAGCTTTAAGGGAAAAGCTTGATAGGTTAGAGAAAACCCTAGAGAGATTCACTATTGGATCTAAGGATTTAGATATGGTGTTGGGTGATTTAAACCGCACCAATGATAGATTGGGGTTGGGATACCGATCTAAGAACTCCCATGCCAAGGGAAAGAAATATGCTAGGGTAGTATATGATTATGGCAAGAAGGGGGAGTCCAAAAATGGAAAAGGGGTGTCATTTAAAGGAAAAAAGAAATGACTTAACCAAAGACAAGGTGTCTAAGGTTAAGAGGGTTGAGTTTGTAGGCCAAGAGTCACCGGTGGAACACCGATGTGGCCTAGTGATGGTTGAGTCACCTGGGAGGTGGCTAAGGCTAAGAGCTCAAGGGGGAGCTCTAGGATCCTTTGGGGTCCATGGTAAATGGATCTCAAAAGTTTCTCCCTTAGGAAATTAGATGAAATGTGCCAAAAAGGGTTGGAAGACTTAGGTAAGTCTTAATCCTAGATTTTAGCACATTAAAAGGAGAATTTAGGGGGGAAAAGATGAAAAAGGAGAGTTAATTGATAAAATTGAGGTTTAATGGTGGAACACCATATAATTCAATGATATAAATGAGTTGTGATCAAGGAGAAGAGGATGCATTGAAGAGAAGTGAGAATTAGCACTTTTAGGATGAGCTCATTTGATACTTTTTAGAAGAAGTAGGATTTCGTGTCAATCTTGGGATTTGGAGTACATTTATTTGGAAACATATTTTTCCCAAGTAGATATTGACTTCACAAATCTCCACACAAAATTTCAAAATTTTTGGAGATTTGTAGAATTTTTAGGACATTTATGAAAGTCGAACTGAAAACCTGAAAATCAGGTGGCAGTCGACTGCCCATTTGGACAGTCGACTGCCCTCAGCCCAGAAACTCTCTGGAATGTTTGGCAGTCGACTGCCCATTTGGGCAGTCGACTAGTACATGAGAGTAGGCATAAAAAGGGGGAGTTTCGACAATGAGAAGTTACAAGATTGATTATGGGATATGATGTAGGATTAAAACTCTTGGTTATGTCTTCATAGTCCTTGAATAAAGTGTTATCCCATGATTTGATAAGAATTTATTGGATATTTTGAAAATCAAGGAAGTTTGATAAGTTTCCCTAGGTATCTAAGATTTAGAGGTCAAAAAGGGAAATTGAGGACAATTCCATGTGTCGAATAATGATGGGTAGATTTGACAAACACATGGAATTAGAAACGAATTTGAAAGTTGATACTCAATGCAAAATCCTTAAGAAACTTAGATGTGTACCAAAAGTCAAGCACACTTGATATTTCCATGATATCATATTTTTCTAGGATAAGGTATATCCTAGCAAGTGTGCCTGCAAAATTTTTTTGAGTTTTTAGAGTGTTGTTGAGTTCTTTTTGGCACTGAGGGAAAGATTGCTTGGGAGGCAATTCTATAAGAGTGTCAAAGGGGGAAGAACTCGGATGTTGGGTTGGGGATAACTCAACATGGTGTTATGGTGTTAAGTTGGGTAGAACTTCACCATGGGAAAATGAAAATTAGGAGAAGGCATGGGTTAAGGAGGAGGTTACCCTTTGGTTGCCTTAACTTTCATAAATAAATTTTTGGGTTTTGTGTCAAACTTGGGAATGGTGATAGATACATGGGTATATGTATTTTTCCCAAGTAGGTATAGGTTCCACAAAGTTGTCCACGAAGTTTGGAAATTTGTGAAATTTCTGGTGCGTTTTTGAAATTCGGCCAGAAAGTCTGAAACTGAACGTATCAGTCGACTGCCACTGTTGGCAGTCGACTGCCCAGGGCTGGTGTGGGTATTCAGCAGTTGGTTTGGGTCCAAATGGTGAGAAACAAGTGTATGGGGGTCTAGTACACTGTGTTTAGGACCATAAGGGATTAAAAGAATCAATAATTAGGATATTACTGGGGTCTTTTTGATGTATGGCAAAGGAGGAGAAGTTTGGGTTTAAGTTGGGAAACCAAGTTTACCTTTGCTAGAAACCCTAGGTTTAGGGGGAGCTGAGATTGAGGGGGAGCATGACTGCTTCATTCTTGGCGTAAGGGGAACCTTGGAGAGGTTCTTAAAAAGCCTTTGTAAATCCAATGTAAGGGGGAGCTTGGGAGAAGCTTTAAAAAACCCGGTTTGGTAGAAAGTCCTAACTTGGAGAGTTAGGTGGAAAAGCCCTAGCTTGGAAGGCTAGGTGTTGGAAAATCCTAACTTGGAGGGTTAGGTGGTGAAAATCCTAGCTTGGAGGGCTAGGTGTGGGATGCCTTAGGATAGGATCCGGTTATGCATTGCATATGCATTTATTTAGCATGGTTTTTGCTATTGACTACTATCTTGCTTTCCCTAACTTCAACGTATTGTCAAACATCAAAAAGGGGAAGATTATTGAGGCAATCTGTGGTCCGGAGTGACTAAGTGTTTTGATGTTTGTGCAAAGGGTTTAAGTTAGGTTTTTCCTTGTGTACTTATATGTGTATGTTGAGTGTGCAGGTTGTACAGGTTACACATATGGACTTGACTGGACGGCCTCGGTACGGTGAAGGATGGCATGGAGGCAAGCTGGAGGCTTGCGTGCGCATCTGAGGGACCTTGGAGAGCAGGGACGATGAGCTGATAGGCGCGGACTTCGAGGCATGCGTGAAGGATGGCATGGAGGCAAGCTGGAGGCTTGCGTGCATCCGAAGGATGGGAGCCGAAGATGAAGAGGGCGCGAAAGCAACAGTCGAGGCTGTGGAGGAGGAGTCAGTCGAGTCATGAGGGTCGAGTGCTGTGTGAATGTACTCGGGAAGGGATTCAGCTAGGGACCAGTTGACTGCCCTGGGGGCAGTCGACTGGTAGGTGGCTGGTGAGCTGGCAAATTCGAACGTTGGGAGTGTCAACGGTCGAATTTGGCTGGCACCAGTCGACTGCCCTGGGAGCAGTCGACTGGTCGCGAGAAATCAGCCCCAAGTCCTATTTAAAGAGGACTTCGTGGTGGCTGAGTTTCTTGACGAAACCTGCTTGGAAAAAGCCGGTTAGTAGTCTATTGTGTTCACAAAGCGTCCGAGGTGTTGTGGTGAGGTTTCTCCACCCACAAGGAGTGACACGTGATAGCCGGAGGTTATCCGGGGAGTGATCCACCGACGGATTCTTGGATTAGTCACCCGACCGGGATGGATACCAAGTAACCTGGTTTGTTAGCATTATTTAATTTCCTTTGCATATTATTTCCGCTACGCTAACAACTCTGTAGAGATCAAGATCCGTAAAAAGTGCTATTCACCCCCCCCCCTCTAGCACGCCTAAATCGATCCTTCATCTCCTACGTGACTTCATGGTGGTACAAAGTCATCACTACGGTCACATCATCCAATCAGTCGGATTCACACCTCTTTCGATTGTACTTGGAGGGAGGTCTTGTGATGAGGTAAGTCAAAGTAGGGTCATGTGACCCTGAAAAGGGGGAACTAAGTCAAAGGTGTGGCTTGCGTAGCCTATAGGAAGACTCCTCGCTCGGGAAAGTGCTTTTCCTAGTAGGGCTCCTCTAAGCAGGATCAGTTAACCGCAATCATAAGGCGCTCAAGGACTTCTCTTAGAGAACCTTCCTGATGGATCGTCTTGCCGTACGCTAGAGGGGGGTGAATAGCGTTTCGCAGAATTCTTGTTCCTACACGGTTAGTTTGCACAGCGGAAACAATAGTAAAACAATAATAAAATCACTAACCAATGCTAACACGGCGATTTTAGTTGGTATCCACCCCAGTCGGGTGACTAATCTAACAATCCGTCGGTGGATCAAACTTCGGATAACCTCCGGCTAGAACTCGTCACTCCTTGTGGGCGGAGAAACCTCGCCACAACACCAAGGACACTTCCTGAGTATACAAGACTACTAACTTGCCCTATCCAAGCAAGTTTCGTCAAGAAAGATAGTAGGAAACGAGCCCCTTCAAATAGGGCTCGAATCTGAGAACAGCCGCTATCAGTCGACTGCCCCTTGGGCAGTCGACTGGTCCCACTCAAATCCGATCGTTACAGCACAACGTTCGAATCTGCTAGCTGTTCCAGTCAACACCAGTCGACTGCCCCTGGGCTAGTCGACTGGGACACACCTAAGCCTAGGGTTTCACTCCCGAGTACAAGTCTCTCTCGCACTCAAACCCTCCCGGCTTAGCCCCTGAGTACAAGCACTCATACTCAGCCTCTCTCAACCTAGTTGACTCTTCACCAGCAGTCTTGACTATTGCCTTTACGCCCTCTTCATCTTTGGCCCTCGTCCCTCGGATGCGCACGCAAGCCTCCAGCTTGCCTCCATGCCACCCTTCACGTACGCCTCGAAGTCCGTGTCCCTCGGCTCATCATCTCTGCTATCAATGGTCCCTCGGATGCACATGTAAGCCTCCAGTTTACCTTCATGCCATCCTTCACCTGAAGACATCAACCAAGTCCATGCGTACCTGTACACCTGCACACTCATGTACACATGTGAGAACAATACAAATCCTAACTTAACAATATTGCCCACTCATCAAAATATCATGATCCTCCAGATCATCTCAGGGCTGATTGCCCCAACAATCTCCCCCTTTTTGATGTGTGGCAATATGTTAAGTTAGGTAAACATATAGCAATAACACTTAGCAAAAGCAATTGAAATTCAAGCATAGCATACAAGAGACAACCTCCCCCTTAACCTATGCTTTCTCACAAATTTCAACCCTTATTGCTAATCCCAAGTTAAGTTTTCCCAACTTAACTCTAAAGCACAACCAAGCCTAAGTTTAAGTTTTAACTTAACACTCAATTTCTCCCCCTTTGACACCATCAAAAGATTGCCCTAGGCAACCCAACCCTTGGTGCCAAATGGAACTTAACCATATTTCTGAAAAACCCTTCAGAAATCACCAAAAAAACCATTCTGCCCACATTACCAGTCGACTGCCCCCATGGCAGTCGACTGATACGACAGATTTCAGAATTTCAGCCGAAATTCAGAAACTAATAAAAAATTCTAGAAAATCTGAAAAAATATAAAACTTTGCAAGCACAGTTGTTAAGGTATTCTCTACCTTAGAAAAATTTGGTTCATGAAAAACATCAACCGTGCTTGACTTTTGGTACAAACTCTAAAGTTTTTGAATTATGTAAACTTTGTATCAAGGATGACTACTCATGATATCCTATACTTTGCACTTTCTATCAACTCCCATTGACATTTAAAATGGTTCCAAACTCCCCTTTTTCCATATAGACACGAGCCCCTTTTTCGTTTTCTTTTAAGTCTAGATGACCATCCCTTTTACACATATCACCCTTATTGACTTCCAATCAAACAATGTTAGATAACAAAATACCATATTATGAACATATGTAGAATGATCACAAAATCAACATTCATTCATACTTCAACATATCCAAGCAATATTCAAAATGGCATCCAGTCATGATAACACTTCCATACCTCCATAGAAACACAAGAAGACAAGTTATATGTCATAAAAGCAACAAAATGACGTAATACAAAGAACCTAAAGTAGTACATAGGGCCAAGGCCCTGAAATCATCCATATAAATACAATCATCAGAAAATGAAGCGTTTGAGAGGTATAATGAAACATCAAGAAAAACACTCTCAACACTAAAAACCCAACAACTACATCATCTGATCAGAAGTACATGTGATCGTCACCATCTGGAGGAGGAGGAGGAGGAGCAGGAGGACCCTGATACGCTAAATCCCATCGCTGCATCATCGCATACATGTCCTCCTGCCTGGTCATAAAGCCCTGGCAGAAGTCTGTGAGACCCTGTACCTCCCTCTGAGTCGCCGCCTGACCCTGTTGGAGGCTCTGAATATCCCCTGGATGGTGTGGACATCCGCACGGAGCCCATGAACATCCTCACGGTACTAAGTAAACTCTGCGTGAGTGACCAGCTCTGTAGGCTCCTCATCTGCACCAGCGGCCTTTGGGCGCTCCCTCCAAGCAAATGCCCCTGTCTAAACTCAATCCCTGCCAAGGATAATTGGCGGGTGCCAATTTGATCATACTCCTTGGACAGGTGTTTGACCTGACCACCGGTGACACGAATGCCAAATCGTAGCTAGAAGAACTCAGTCAACACGTGGCAAAAGGGCATATAAATTTTCCCATTCACATTCTGGAAAAAGTGACAAATGGAGGCAAAAACATGCAACGACACATCTATGTCCAATCGTCTCTCAAGAGCATACATCATCACTAAGTGAGGCAGTCGAATCCTTGCTCTCCCCTTAGTGACAATGGGTAGGATGCACTCTACCACAATCTTATACAGAACATGGCTAAATGGACGCATGGGCTTAGCATCAAAGGTACGCTCAGATTCATGCCTATGTCGTCTAAAGTAGTATAGATGAATCTGATCAATGGTAATGTTTTCAGACTCAAGTGGCTTAATGACATTGGGAAAATAAGTGTTGATATTGTTAGACGCCCGACACTAAGAAACTGGCTAAAAACATGGGCGTGAACGGAATGGTAACGCTGGCTACTCTTGACTCATAAATATTATTGTCTGAATTAATACATGTCAAATTTGCATAGAACTCCTTGCATAGATCAATGTTAATGTCATGTTGGCAATAAACCAATTGTTCTATGCCGAAGTGAGTCACCATTTCAATAATTTGTGGCGCTTTATCCTCAAAATAGGCTTTGTTAAGATACCGACACGGTAACACAACAAACTCATTCTCCTCGAATCTCTTCTTGCGCTCCCGGCTCCTAAATAATGACTCCTCTGGAGGTTGGGGACCTGGTCGGGATGAACCCTTACCCCTAGACCTCTTAGACACGACCCTAAAATCCCAAACACATGCATGCATACCAAGAAACCCCCCAAAAAGAGAAAATATCAAAGAAAACATACACAAAACATCATATTAGTATCAATGCAAAGTCTAAATGGAGAAATGAACCTTAAATCATCATACCTCTTGACTGCTTTCTTCATGATTTTCGGTTTTGAGAGAATGGCTTGAGAAAGGAGATTTTCAACAAACCCTAGAGATAGATCGGAGTTAGGGGAGACCTTAGGGACGAATTTTAGAGCTTGAAAGGGGCTAAGATCGAAGAAGGAGCTCAAGAGAGGTGATGATCGCCGGGAAATCGCCAAAACCCTAGAATTTGCCTTCCTCCCGGCGCGCCCTTTCCTTTTATAAAGCCCGCGCACCAGTCGACTGCCCCTGGGCCAGTCGACTGGGCCATCACGTAATTACATTTTGTGGGTTTTGCCAGTCGACTGGTGTCTGATGTTCTGATTTTCAATTTTCTAGTCCGAATTTCAGAAATGCCTAACTAATTCCACAAATTCCCAAAAATTTTGAAATCTTGTGGGGATATTTGTGGATCCTATATTTACTTGGGAAAAATATAATTTTAGTCAAAGTCATCCCATATCCCAAGTTTGATACAAACTCCGAGTTTTTCTAAAAAGTATTATAAAACTCTTCCCAAAAGTTCTAGTTTGGACCTCACCTTGATGCTACTTCCCATAATCATTCATAGTCCATTCATAGCATCAAGTTATATGGTATTTAGGCATTAAAATCGATTTGTTTCAATTAAAATCCTAATTTCATCTTTTTCTTTATAATCCTCCCTTGAGTGTGCCAACTCTCTAGGATTAAGACTACCCTTAGCCTTTTAAACCTCTTGGCACACCCTATAGTCCTTTTCAATCCCCTAGAAGGAAACCACCTAAGATCCATTGACCATGGATCCCACTTTCACTTCCAAAGCTCTCCCTTGAGCTCCTAGCCCTAATTACCTCCCTTGGTAACTTTTCTACAAAGGCAAGACCACACCGGTGCTCCTCCGGTGTTTCTTGACTTTTCACCATTACTCTCTTATTCCGATAGACCTTTTCTTCGGTCAATTTCTTTTCTTTCCCTTTAAATGGCTTTTCCTTGCCATTTTTGACTTTTTCTCTACCATAGTTATAGGGCATCCTTGAATACGATACTTTATCAACATTAGCCCTCCTAGAATGGTATCCTAAACCCGGCCTACTATTCTTATACTTTTGGTCCTTTAAGATCATGTTCACATCCTTGGCCCCTTGAATTACTCTACCAAGTTTTCTTTCCAACTCATCAAGTTTTGCTCTTAAAACTTGGTTTTCCTTCTCTAACTTCCTAACCTTAGGATCAGTAGACATAATTTGATCATTTCTAGGTCTACCTATTTTGCTAAGCATATTTCTCCCTTTCTTAAGGTTTATGTCTTGGTCCCTATTCCTAGAGTTCCTTGATTTATCATGAACCATAGAATTCCTAGTATTTTGGCATATAAAATTGTTTCTATCGTGATATTTAAAACCAAAAACACGCATAGGCAAGCAAGTGTTATCAATTCTATCATTCATAGACACATTTCGAGCATTCATGAAAGATCTTGAAGCATGAGTGGAGTTAGAGGGTACCTTCCTTACCCTTGGTGCTCCCCCTTGATGAGTGCTCCTCTTTCTTTCTTCTTTTTCCCATTTCATAAGGTGCTCCATCTTCTTGAGCTCTTTACTTCTTGGATATTTTATGTGATAATGCCCAAGCTCCTCGCATGTGAAGCACCGAATATTCTTTCTTTTGTTTTGAACTTCCTCATTCCTACAACTCATATTAGATATAACTTGAAAAGATTTGGGCTTAGGAATTACCTCCTTTTTACCTAGGGGACACTTATCCTTGTAGTGCCCCTTTTTATTGCAACCAAAGCATATGATATGCTCTTTTGACTTAGCTTTGGTGGAGATGGGCATCTTTTCTTGCTCATGGATGATTGAGGGTCTCTCCTCCCCCTCAACATTTGAATTTGTCATTTCTTCTTCTTCTTTATCTTCTTCAATACTTGAGTCGATTTCCTCAATCTCTTCCACTCTTAGAGTTGATATAGGGTTCTTATGAATTTCTTCCAACTTATTCCACAATTCGCATGCATTTGAATATTTCCCTACATCACTCAAAATGTGGTTAGGCAACATATTAATCAAAATATTTATTACCTTCTCATTGGCCCTAGCTTGTTCTTGTTGTTCACTTGTCCAATATCTAGGGCGAAGCTTTTTGCCGTGCTTGTCCTTGGGGATTTCAAATGGGTCTTCGATGGTCATTCTACACTCCCAATCCATCCCGAGCCACATCTTCATTCTATCCCTCCAATAGTCAAAATTTTCATGCTCGTATGATGGTGGTGAGTTGATATCGTCACCCAATTTGTCTTCCATGACCCCTTTTCCTCTAGCGAGTGCTCCCTCGGCGGTTAGTCCGATCAAGAGCGGTCCTTCGCTCTGATACCAACTGATGGATCGTATTGACGTACGCTAGAGGGGGGTGAATAGCGTTTCGCAGAATTCTTGTTCCTACATGGTTAGTTTGCACAGCGGAAACAATAGTAAAACAATAATAAAATCACTAACCAATGCTAACACGGCGATTTTAGTTGGTATCCACCCCGGTCGGGTGACTAATCCAACAATCCGTCGGTGAATCAAACCCCGGATAACCTCCGGCTAGAACTCGTCACTCCTTGTGGGTGGAGAAACCTCGCCACAACACCAAGGACACTTCCTGAGTATACAAGACTACTAACTTGCCCTATCCAAGCAAGTTTCGTCAAGAAAGATAGTAGGAAACGAGCCCCTTCAAATAGGGCTCGAATCTGAGAACAGCCGCTACCAGTCGACTGCCCCTTGGGCAGTCGATTGGTCCCACTCAAATCCGACTGTTACAGCACAACGTTCGAATCTGCCAGCTGTTCCAGTCAACACCAGTCGACTACCCCTAGGCCAGTCGACTGGGACACACCTAAGCCTAGGGTTTCACTCCCGAGTACAAGTCTCTCTCGCACTCAAACCCTCCCGGCTTAGCCCCTGAGTACAAGCACTCATACTCAGCCTCTCTCAATCTAGTTGACTCTTCACAAGCAGTCTTGACTGTTGCCTTTACGCCCTCTTCATCTTTGGCCCTCGTCCCTCGGATGCGCACGCAAGCCTCCAGCTTGCCTCCATACCACCCTTCACGTACGACTCGAAGTCCGCGTCCCTTGGCTCATCATCTCTGCTATCAATGGTCCCTCGGATGCGCACGTAAGCCTCCAGCTTACCTTCATGCCATCCTTCACCTGAAGACATCAACCAAGTCCATGCGTACCTGTACACCTGCACACTCATGTACACATGTGAGAACAACACAAATCCTAACTTAACCATATTGCCCACTCATCAAAATGTCATGATCCTCCAGATCATCTCAGGGCCGATTGCCCCAACACTTCCAAAGAGGGTGGTCCCTCCCGACCGAATAACCTCCCCCGAGCCAGTAACTCTTATTCTAGGTAAAATTAAATCCTATACATTATCAAAAGCAATAAATATGCATGAGGAGCACTTCAATAGTAAAGGAGACTTTAATAATTTAATGATTGAAATGTATGTTAATAATTGCCTTCAATGATTATAATAGGTGGCTTTAATAATGCATTAGTCATTAGTATCCGAAAAGAGAAATAGCTAGAAAGAGGAGAATAAAGAGAGGAAGCAACGGCAACAGGAGATAGACTCAAAAAAAATATATAATTAACTCTCTCTCGATCTTCTTCTTTCTCTTTTAGTTTGGACCCTAAGTCCATTCCGAATCTTCTGACTTGAGCGTCGGAATAGTAATTGCTGGGACCCTCTCAGTGTCATTCTAACTCTATTTCCTCAATTTTCGATCTTTCCAGACAGTAGCATCAAAGTCAAAGGTCATTCCATCATCACCAGTAGGTCGTCTGCTTACGCTTCGTCTTCCAGAACACTAGTCAATCTTTCTTAGATATTCGTAATAATTTCCTTTTGATTGCATTGAACTTGATCCTCCAAAAAAATTAAAGATATTATCATCCAACTATTTCATAAATTGATTTCTCGTAATTAATGTTGAATTGTAAAATCATTATCCATCTATTATTTCAAATAGTTTGGAATCATATATGCTTTAAGAAAGCCATACCTAAGCTTCTTGTTCGACTAACAATAGAGGATAAGTGATACACTCAAATCACATGAGGATGTTTTGTCTAACCAACCATCTAGAAATATAGAGAATATGATAGTCCAAATGCAATTGAATAATGAGAGCGATATTCTTTGCTTCGTTTTTTTAATCTCAGCCTTGTATTGATTTTTTTTAATTTATAATTACTTAATTGAGTATTTTAATTTTCATCGGAGAGCACAAGCACCGAATTTACCCCATCCAATTAAGAGACATATATTCTATCAAAATGAAGATATTAATTCTATCATCTTCTGTAACTTAGCAATTATCATTCGTACTCGATACATGCCAAAATGAAGATATTCTTTAGATTAAGAGTGGATATTAGAAGGAGAATATTCGTAATCTCCTGCCTACCTGATTTGATTTCATTCTTTTAGGATAACTCCATGATTATTTTTCTGTTCTATATTATACATATTGTTTTAAAATTTACTGTGACGTGTGTGTGTGTAGAGAGAGAACCATATATACAGCGCAAACTCCACGCAAACATTAACTCTTTCTATTTTGTTTGAATTTTTTTTTTTACTTAATACTATAACCCAAATGAGAATATTAAATCTTAGGGATAATCGCAAACAAAAAATAAAGAAAAAAATTAAATGAAAAATAAAGAAAAAAAATCAAATACACTAGGTTTGTCATGAGTTTGCACGGTAAGATCTTTAGCATAAAATTTATATATATATATATATATAGAGAGAGAGAGAGAGAGAGAGAGAGAGAGAATTGCTCTACTACGGATGCTACGCCGCGTGCCCATGCGTGACTATCTCCAATTGATTGGGAGGCGTTTGTGCAAGTGCGAGCACCCAGCATCGACAGCCTCCGACAACCTGGTCCAACCCAAACTATAATCCATGGGGGCCGGGAAAGGTAAATTCTAGGTGGAAAACGACTATATTCTGACCGGAATACCGTCATAATCCACCGTAATTGATCGCGGCAGCTACGATCGAGACACCTCAATCGATTGAGGAGGAGAAATTCTCCTCCTTAACTCCTCCTCAATCGATTAAGGTCATCTCTGTTGCAATCACGCACAGTCACGAGACGTAGCATCCACAGCATATATATATATATATATATATACGACGCAGACTTCATGAGCACCTCAAAATTTGTGTGCTTAATATTATAACCCAACCCCTAAACCCTAAAAGCATAATCTGATTGGCATAACTGGGAGTTTTAAAAAAATAAACAAAAAATTAAAAACTCTTAAGGTACTCGCGAGGTGTGCAACATAAGGGAAGCGGTGTGTGTGTGTGTGTGTATAGAGAGAGAGAGAGAGAGAAGTGATACGCTACACCCTGGTATGCACGCCATATTAGTCCCCCTTTAGGCATGCATGTCAAGGGTATAGCGTATCGTCAGCCAATATATATACACAGGGATGATACGCTGCCCACTCCCACATGCGCGACTGAATGCAGCTGTCCATGTGGTAGGCGCTAGCTAACGTTGCCAGGTGGACAACTTCCCTCAAGCGCACATGAGGTGTGCAGCGTATCCCTATCATGTAATATATACAACCTACAAACTCTATGCCATTGATGGCGTACGCAACTGTGCTATTTCAAAAATATATTTTTTTTATTTTATTTTTTTAGCTTGTGATTACAGAATTTAAGATTTTATCTTTAAGGTTTAAGGATTGTATTATAGTATTAAGTAAAAAAAAATTTAAACCAAAAAAATGATTAAGATTTGCATAAAATTTAGGTCCTTAGCATTTCAATACTCATATATATTGTTTGATAACTCTACCACCCCCCACCCCGGTGGCCTGTGGCACTTGAGGGGGCTACCGACGTGGTAGGAGGTGTTAGAATTTTAGGGTCATAATTGTAAATTATAAATGTTGTATGTCATCAATTAAATAAGTCAAAAATATTGTGATCTAAATTTTGGAATTATGTAATTTGACGGAATGACTTAATTGTTATGAATAAAATATTGTGGATACCATGTGCTAATTCTAATTTGTTGAGGGGCTAAATTAGAAAAGGGCAACCTTTGGATTCTATAAATAGGAGTTATGGTCCCAGTTTGCAGACGATGCTTTTGTTTTGTTTCCCATCGACAAAACTCTTCGGAAACCAAAGGAAGTCTGCAGATTGAAGATCATCTCCGGAGGACCGATTGCAACGATCGATGGATTCCGGTACGCTTCCGCGACTTTGGTTAATTATCAAATTTATTATTTCTTAAGAGTTGAATAGAGATTAAGATTGCTCATCAGGATCTCTCGACTTAAGTTTTATTAACAACAGGCCTCCTCAGGAGCGCACGCAGAGCGCAAAGAGGTTGCCCTTCCTACCTTCTCTAACTATTTCTGTCATTCTCTCTTTTTCTCTATCTTTTTTTTCCATTTTTTTGGACAAAATATATTTATTTGCAATTTGCAATTGAATATATCAAATGGTGGTTCTCTGATTCCTTATCCAAACCTGAAGAGGTGGCTATATCTTCCTCTTTCACAATTTGACAAAGCACTGAACACGGTAGAATGGTCATGATTTTATTTTTTTATTTTTTTTTATTTTTTTCTTCACACAATTCATGGTATTTGGCTTCTTTCTCCATTTTTCTCACTGCCCATCATGATGATCTGGGTCTGTTGGCCAGTATGCGTACTGCCATTCTGTCTCTTGAGACGCTGGAATTGATGCCTCCTTCCACACAACAAGCAAATTATTAACAACAACACGAGCAATAGTATATATAGGCTCGAAGTGATTAGAATAATTGCATGTCGAGAATCACTGAACAATATAGCTAGACACAGTTATGATATCATATATGTTTAGGGCAAGAAATGAATGGAAGGATGCATCTATATTGTTTTATATGAAGCATATATATCAGTAGTCATGAATTAAAGAAAAAAAGAGATGTCTAGTTTCCTTTTCCTTTATCTTTATTTATAATTAAATCGAATCCGTGTACTTTAAGACAGTAAGAGTCTAGTGTGAATTAAAGAAGAGAAAACAAATCTAAAGCTTAATTACCCCTTTTCACTTTTGACATGCTGCATGCTAACGAAAAAGACTAGAATTAATTAATGTGTGAGTATAGAAGAGCAACAACTGGATTTCTTCTGTAATTTTATGATTAATTATATATTAGTTCATTCATCTTACTTGTTTACTTCCGGCAGAGGTGCAACTCATGACCACTTCTTCCAAGCAAGATGAAGATCTACTATCTACCTTCTGCAGTCTTTGTGGTTGTTGTTGCTGCTGCATGCTCAACATGAAATTCATCATCACTGTTATTTTTTAATATTAATAATAATATCAGTATAAGTAATTAATATTTATATATATGCACCTGAGCCTTTTGGGCATGCAGAAGCATATGTGAGATTTGGTAAGGGTCTTCTTCTCCAATGGCTTGCAATGAGGAAAGCTGGGCATTAATAGTGGAGATGGTATCCCTAGAAGGAAGCCTCGTCATGTGGAAAGCTGCTGAGGGTTGCACCATCTGATCATTTGCTGACTATTCCATTAATTATAATAAATCAGATGCATGTTAATTATTCATGCTGATGAATTAAGAAATGGGAATATACTTTGGATGCATGGCTGCTCTTCTCTACAGACACGAACAAGTTGCATTGCCTTGGCTGGGTCTGATAAAAGATCTTGGACACCACCAGCTCCCCTTCCTTCTCCTCCTCTGACTCCCCAAGGTGGTACTGGTGCATCACCCAGTTAGTCTTCTCAGGCTTCCTGTTCTTCCCAAAGTTGGTGTAGAGCACCAGGATCTTCTTGCACCCTCTCTGCCTGCCATTGACCATGACTGGCCGGGTCTTGCCTGTCTTATGCCACCTGGTATCAGCTGACCCCCTCTGGCTTTGGAGCTGCTCCTCCTCACTGATTGCAGGTTTATGATCTTCCTCCTCTTCCTTGTGCCAGTGGTGTAGGCCTTGGAGGGCCTGTGGAAGAAGTGCTTGCTCAGCCCATCTCTGGTCGCCCCTGCACCAGTACTACTTTTGAATTAGCGAGAAACTTCCCTGCTTGCATGTATGTCAGATGAACTACCTACCAAACTATAAATATGAAGCTGAGAAGTTGGACAAACCCAAACCATCTTAATTATAATAAAGAGTTAGTCTATTAATTGACTACTTACTTGAAGAGTACTTGAACAGAGTAATTAATTAGTAACAGTAGCATATAATTAAGATGCAATAATAGCAGTTATAGTTAATGTAACTTGTTTAATCTATCAAGCTAATTAATTAATTAAACCTGGGAGCTTCTCAGGGTGGGTGTAGCAGATGCCATCTTCGCCTTCGATGGTGGGGATGAATTCGTCTATCAGAGGGTGAGATCTTAGTTCTTCTGCTTTCACCTTCGCATCAAGGTGTCCTATCAACTCCTGATCTGTTGGGTCGAACTTTACTCCAGCAGGCAATCCAAACCAGTCCTATAATATACATGAAAGCTTAATCTTCTTCTTCTTTTTTCTTTTCTTTTTTGTTCGAGATTAAGAAGAGGAAGAAATTAATATACACAGACCGGCTTGGATCGACTTTGGCCGCAGACAGGGCAGAGTATGGATATGGCAGACGCGCGATGCTCTTCGATTTTGGCGTCGCTGAGGCTGGAACTGCTCGCTGAGCTTATGGGGCTTGTGTTCATGGCTTTCTTTAATTGTTGAGATTAATTATATATATACTTCATGAACACTCGCATGCATCGATCGAGCTCTTCTTGATCGCCTGCAATATTATTTATGCATAAATATATATATATATATATATATATATAAGAAAAAAAGAAAACAAATTATCAGAGCTGAAAGGATAGAGAAGATATATAAAATGAAATAGAAATTGAACGACTTACGTACATATGAGAGAATGCCTTCTGCCCTAACTGAAACTCATGAGAAAAATTGAAAGGAAAGGCTTCTCATAACAAGCACATTAAAACAAACTTGAGAGAGAGAGAGAGGTGCTTGGGCTTTTAGATTTGGGCAGTTCAGCTACTAAAGCTAAAGCAGGAAACGGCCGTTTTCTGCTGTTACTCCACAATTCAAAGAACTAAAACCTTATTAAATATATCTAAACTATAAAAAATATAAAAAATAGGACAAGGCAATTCTGATAGGTCTCTTTCAGTAAAAACGACAAAGGGAGCAAGAATTCCATTAAATCGATCAAATTTAAAATTTTAATTTATCCTTTTTAAATTTCAATTTAAAAAATTAATTCAGTTTAAATTTAATTTTAAAATTTTTTATTCAGTGAATAAATCGAATAAATTAAATTTTGAATTGAATCGAATTTTTAAATCTTAATTTTAGATGAAAATTGAATATTTATTAAATTGAAACTAATTTTTACAACATAATTAAAATTTTTGATTAATTTAATTTTTAATCGAAATAATTAATATTTTATCGTTGGATTTATATGATTTTTATTATAAAATTTAATAATTTAAATAATTTAAATAAATCAATTCTATTAAATTATTTCCATTCTATTCAATTCGATTTTAATATAATCGAATATGCACCCCCAAAGACTACTCCCACTTGTTAGACATGCTTCCGGAGTTATGATATAGCATATAATGATTAATTATCATTCAAATATCCGCGGTTCGATCTTTAACTATAATATATTTTTAAAAAAAAAATTCTTCAGCTGGGACGCGAACTCTGAAATATATGTTAGCTTCTAGATTGTCTATCATGAGTACTTCTTGATTTATTCTGATGACTGATGAAAATTTTTATGAAATCGAATTTATCATGTGAGATTTAAAAAATCTCATTAATTATTAATCTCATTAATTTTTTTTAATTAGAGACACTTCGCTTCACTTTCATTCCATCCCTACGATCTCATCATTACTACATGGTAAATATTACAACATAATCATAATTACTATTGCTAAAAAAATAAATTTAAAAAAACTATAGCATATATAATTTGTAATTATTATAATATAATATTGATATAGGTTGATCGATCGAAATGTTATAATATCATATTAAGATGTATTATTAAAAATAAAATATTCATATTCATAAAGTATTCAAAAATATAATTTATTCGGCAATTTACCAAAGGGCATACCTAAGAATTGGAAATTACCAATTCCGTATCATAGTTTTTATTTTACCAAAGGGCGCAGGCCTTTATGTGAACTTCCTCTTATACCCCTCCTTCTAACTACTATCTTTCTTTTTCTCTCTCTCAGTAACAAATTTCGAGACGTCCGTGCACATGCTTGTTCAGACTTTTATTTTAAAATAATATATTATGGAATCGGCGCTAAAAACGTAAGGTAAAAACTAAAAAAATATTTCAGTTAAAACTTGATTAATATATAAACATTTTTTAATATTTCAGCCGATTGGTTAAAACTTTGATTAATATATAAACATTTTTCAGTAAAAACGTAAGGTAAATGATTTTTTTAAATTTGATTAATATTAATTAATATATTTAATAATATTTAATAAATATATTAATATATAAAAAATTAAAAAAATGTAAATTGATTTCAGGCGTGGGCCTGAAATGTTTTGTTTCAGGCCCACGTTGGGCCTGAAATCTTTTGATTTTAGGTTCGACGTGGACTCAAATTTTTTTCTATTTTAAAAATATATTAATATATAAAAAAACGTATCAAAACACTTAATTTCAGATTCAAACGCAGGGTCTGAAGTCATCTCAGAAGGGTCTGAAGTCAAATAACTTCAGATCCTATAAATAATTAATTTAATAAATAATAATTAAATATAAAAAAATTTTAAAATTAAAAAATTTTAGTGAGGGCCTGAAGTCATCAGTGACTTCAGGCCCTCAGGCCATCAGTGAGGGCCTGAAGTCATCAATGACTTCAGGCCCTCAGGCCATCAGACTTTAGGCCCTCACTGATGGCCTGAGGGCCTGAAGTCACTGATGACTTCAGGCCCTCCATCATATTAAATATAAAAAAATATAAAAAATTTTTTTATAAAAAGGTATAATATATAATTACATAATAATAAAATGTTATTATAAAGAAATCCAAATATGGGAGGTCCATTAGTGGGTTTTGGTCAAAACCCACTGATATTTCTAAACTACTCCTATTTCATTGGTGATATCTAATATATAGATGTTTGGACACCTAAAACATCATCTTCTACCTCTACTCTCTCTATTCATATGGAGTTTTCAGAAATCCAGATATGATATGTCCATCAGTGAGTTTTGGTCAAAACTCACTGATATTTCTAAACTACTCGTATTGCATTGGTGATATAGAGTGTATAGATGTTTGGACACCTAAAACATCTTCTCCTAGGTCAACCCTGTCTATTAATATAGGGTTTTCAGAAATTCAGATATGGGAGGTCCATCAGTGAGTTTTGGTCAAAACCTACTGATATGGCTAAATTACTCCTATTGTATTGGTGATAGCTAATATATAGATGGTTGGACACATAAAACATCATCTCCTACCTCTAATCTCTCTATTCATATGGAGTTTTCAGAAATCCAATATGGGAGGTCCATCAGTGGATTTTGACCAAAACCCACTGATAGACCTAAAAATCTCCTATTACAATATAATTTATAATCATTAAAAGTTTGGACACCAAAAATACCATCTCTTAGCTCAACTCTAACTAGAACTATTGATATTTTTATTTAATTTACTTACATTTATCCAAGATTTGTTCAGACCCTCCAGACCCAAGGAGTAGTTTAGCCATATCAGTGGGTTTTAACCAAAACCCACTAATGGACTTCTAAATCGATCGTCGTGAGCGCTTTTCGATTTACCTTTGCGGCTGATGGAAAACTTCCATAAAATCGAGTCAGTCTTCCGATGTTCGACATTACCTAACCTCGTCAATTATTTTATCTAAGATTGAATGTTTGCTCCTATTAAAAATGTGCAACTTTCACTACATTAACTAAAAAAATATTTTCATTTAGTATATTTTTTCATATGTAATATCTAAAATGAACAATCAATTTACAAACATGTACGCAGCACAACAATAGCATTAAGCATATCTAACAAAAATGCTATTTATCCAAATAAACAATAAATTTCAAAAAACAATATGAAGGATGAGGGCGTTCAGTATAAATATTAACGCTACGAAGGATAAGAACTTGCACAAGCTCAGATAGCACGTTCCACAAGCATAGATGCCCTGCCATCCAGATGGTGAACTTTTGGAACATGAAAACACCTGCAATTGGTGCAGCAATCTACAATTACTAGAAGCCTTCAAAAATTACCCAAGATCTTCAATCTCTTCCATACAATTAATCAGACGTACGCTTCTTTGGAAGGTAGGATTAGTCTATTGAACCTGGATAGCAAACCTTTGGCCCCAGTAAGAACATGCAACAATCTTGTTCACTGAACATCAAAAGCTATGTGCCTTGAGAAGCAAATCCAAATAAAAAATTGCAAAATGAGACCTTCACTTCCAGTGTATCTTCATGCATAATACAAATACGTACAAACTGTTCATGGTAGCACAAGTAATTAAATTTTCTGTCGGGTGCCCCCCTAACTGAAGCATTTTGAATGTGAAATCATAAGAATTCCATTAGCAACTGAGTATATATGCTCCTGTGGCATTTAAGCTAACATGAGACGGCATAGAACAGAAGATTGCAGGGATGAAAACTGATCCTGTCGCGAAGCGAGGTGGAAGTTCCAAAGGTCAGATGGTTGCCCGAGTGTCACGAGCTGTTGCTGACCTAGCTCCGATCTGCAAGGCAAAGATGTTGGATATTATTATTATCCCTATTAGGTGGGTTTATTTGTAAGTTGCACATGTAAATACAATCTGAACCCTTAAAGTGATCTAACTTATGTTTATTGGGTTTCGAATTATTGGATGCGGGTTCAATGTATAGAACTCTTTAGACCAATCTGTTATCATCTATGGGCTGATATCAGATTGGATTTCTATATAAAGGGGAGGTCCCCAAGGGTTTAGGGATCATCTTGACCTAATTTCTTGTTCCCCATTGACAAGAAACTTTACGGCGCCGTCAACCTTAAGCCCCTTGGAAGATTCTCCTTCTTTCCGCTGCATTTTCTTCCACAGGGATCAAGCCGAAGACGCCACGACAAAGACGATGGCTAATTAATCAGGTTCTTTGTCTTTCGATTTATGCCTTTTATTTATGTTATGTCATGATTCGATGAAACAATAGATCCATGCTTATATATATTATGTTTTCTCTTCGAGTTCTTATTTGGTTTTCTAGAATTCATGCGGTTAGGAGAAAACATAATGTTCTATCAATTGGTATCAGAGTCTTGGCTTTGTTTCATCGTTTTTATGGTAATAAAGTTTAAAAAAAATTTGTCGATTTATTGAATGTATGCTAGATTAAGTTTTCCTAGTATAATACAATTTTTATCATCGAAAATCATGTAAAAGAAAATTCTAGGATAGACTTGTTTTCTAAGTTTTTTCATATTTTATGTGAAAAAATACGAAAAAGGTGGAAGAACCGTCATGTTTAACCTAATTTTTTTTAGATTAAATTGTGATGGTTTAATAGATTGGCTTGGTCAATCAATCGATTACCAAGTCTAAAATTATGAACAGAATAAATTTGATTTAATTGATTGTACAAATTTATTTTAATCGATTATCGTCTTAAATTTGTAATAAAATGAATTAGGAATTATATCGATTAAATTTTTTTTAAGGCAATCTATGGTCCGGAGTGACCATGAGTTTTGATGTTTGGGCAAAGGGTTTAAGTTAGGTTTTCCCTTGTATACTAATATGTGTAATTGAGTGTGCAAGATTGCAGGTATTAACTTAGCTGGACGGCTTCGGTATGGTGAAGGGTTGCATGGAGACAAGCTGGAGGCTTGTGTGCACCCGAGGACCTTGGTATAGCAAGGATGATGAGCCGAGGGGTGTGGACTTCGAGGCGTACGTGAAGGATGCATGGAGACAAGCTGGAGGCTTGTGTGCATCCGAGGGACGAGGGTCAAAGATGAAGAGGGCGCGAAGGCAACAGTCAAGGCTACTGGTGAAGAGTCAGCAAAGTCGTGAAGAGACGAGAGCCGAGGGAAGATGACTCCAAGGGCAAGCTGAGAAGTGGACTTCAAAGGGCACACATGAAGGGTGGCATGGAGGCAAGTCGAGGACTTGCGTGCGGATCCGAGGGACGATAGCCGGTGGAAGAGGACTTCAAGGAGCAAGCCAATGGAATATGCTTGAAGGCACATGTCGAAGAGGGTCAATAGAGTGAGGAAGGGTATTTGTAGAGGCTGGGCAGTCGACTGGTGTTATAACAGTTGATTGCCAGCACAAACAGAAACTCACAGTAGTTCTGGACCCTGGACCAGTCGACTGCCCTGGGAGCAGTCGACTGGTAGCAGCCAAAATTCGAATGTTAGGCGTATAACGGTCGGATTTGGCTGGCAAGGGTTTCAGCCTTAGTTCTATTTAAGGGGACTTCGTGTTGGCTAAAAGGTTTGACGAATTTGACTTTGGGTAAGAGTCAAATAGTAGTCTTGGTGCTCAGATATTGTCGATGTATTGTGGCGAGGTTTCTCCACCCACAAGGAGCGACAAGGGCTAGCCGGAGGTTATTCGGGGAGTGATCCACCGAAGGATTCTTGGATTAGTCACTCTTAGGGGTGGATACCAAGTAAATAGGTTTGTGTTAGCGTTGTATTTGTTGATTGTTATTGTTTCCGCTTGCGCACGCTAACCTTGTAGGAAGAAAGAAATCGAAGAACTGCTATTCACCCCTCCCCCCCCCCCTCTAGCAACCGTACAAGAGCTAACAAGTGGTATCAGAGCTGGGGTCGCTCGTCCACGGACTAACCGCCGGGAGAACAAAAGGCTAGAGGAAAATGGAAGGAGAAGGTCCGCTAGGATGGGATATCCGAATTCCACCTTCGTACGACCGCGACGATTTCGCGTATTGGAAAGGTAAAATGTCTTATTTTCTAATGACTAATATTGAAAATTGAATGTGTATAGAAATAGGCTTCGATTCTCCCAAGGACAAAAAGGGAAGGATTCTTATCAAGAAGAAGTGGACCGAGGAGCAAATTCATCAATCCGAAATAAATTACAAGGTGACCAAAATGTTAATCAATTTAATACCTAATGACATTTTGGATAGGATGGGTGAGTATAGGGATGCTAAGGAATTATGGAGCAAGCTAGTAGCGCTTCATGAAAACCTTGCACGAGTAGAAGAAGAAGAAGAGCCCAAGAAAATGGGTTTAATGATCCAAGAAGAGGAGAAGGACCAATCGGATGAGGAGAGAAGCTCGACATCCGAAGAGGAGAAAAATGAAGAATAATCATCTACCTCCTCAAGTGAAGCGGCACAAGAAGATGAGAGACCCTCATCCATGCCGGAACAAGAGGAAGCATCCACTTCATCCAAGGTTGAATAAGAAGTCAACCTAGCCTCCACCTCCACCAAGCAAAGAAAAAGGATCATATTATATGCTTTGGATGTAATGAAAAGGGACATTACAAGGACAAGTGTCTAAAGGGTAAGAAAAAGAAGATACACTCTAAACCTATCTCAATTCAATTAAATTCTAACATGAGTTGTAGGAGTGGAGAAGCCCAAGAGAAAAGAAGAAAAATTAGATGCTTCACATGTGGAGAGCTAGGGCACTTCCACACCAAGTGTCCAAGAAAAGGAGAGCTAAAGAAATTGGGACACTTAAGGAGATGGGAGAAAGAAGAAAGGAAGAGAAAAAGCTCATATCAAGGGGGAGCTCCAAGGGTAAGGGAGGTAATCCATAACTTTAAATTAAAATGTAATTCCAATTTGAGTTCCTCCATGAATGTTAAAAATAGTGTCAATTTGCTCATCCATGCATGCTAGAATCAATGAAGAATGTTTGCTTGTGCATAGTCATCGATTTAAGTATCATGATAGGAATAAGGTTAACAAGATAAATCATAACCCTAGAAAGGCCATACATCATGAAAAATCAAAGACCTTTAGACCTAAGGATCGTAGCATTAATCCCAAGAAAGGGAGGAATGTGCCTAGAAAGGAGGGTAGGTCTAGGAATGTCCAAAGTGGACATGTGGACACTAAGGTTAGAAACTTGAAAAGGAAAAATCAAGCCTTGAGGGCAAGACTTGATACATTGGAAAAGTCCCTAGAAAGATTCACGGTTGGATTAAAAGGTTTAGACATGGTGTTGGGTAGTATAAAACTCAACTATGATAGATCGGGTTTGGGATACCGGTCTAGAGTCTCCAATGCCAACAAAAAGAAGTATGTTAGGGAAGCATACAATTATGGCAAGAAAGAGAAGTCCAAGGATAGCAAGGGAATGCCATCAAAAGGTAAAAAGAATGACTTAACCAAGGATAAGGTGTCTAAGGTTAAGAAGGTTAAATTTGTAGGCCAACAATCACCGGGGGCTCACCGGTGTGGTCTAGTATGGATTGAGTCACCTAGGGAGGTGGCTAGGGCTAAGAGCTCAAGGGGGAGCTCTAGGAGCCTTTGGGGTCAATGGTAAATGGATCTCAAGAGATGGTTTCTCTAAAAGTCTAGGTGGACTAGGAAATGTGTCAAAAGGGTTGCAAGACTAGGATAAGTTTTAATCCTAGAGAATTGGCACATTAAAAGGAGAATTATGGAGAAAAAGGATGAAAATAGGAGTATATTTGATAAAATTAAGGTTTAATGGGTAAATACCATATAATTCAGTGTTAAAAATGTATCATGGCCAGGTATTAGAAGATATATCAAGGAAAGACCACAATTAAGACTTTTGGGAAAAGTTTAAATGATGAGTTTCGTGCCAATCTTGGGATTTGGAGTACATTTATTTGGAAACATATTTTTCCCAAGTAGGCATAGGCTCCACAAATCTCCCCACGAAATTTCAGATTTTTTGGAGATTTGTGGAATTAACTAGGCATTATTGAAATTGGACTGAAAACTTGAAATTCAGGTATAGTCGACTGCCCCAGGGGCAGTCGACTGGTCTCAGCCCAGAAACCTTCTGTTCATTTTGCCAGTCGATTACCCTTGGGGGCAGTCGACTGATCCGAAGGTTTAGGTAGAAAAGGCCTATTAGATTATAAGAAATTACGAAATTGGAAGCATAGGAAAGGTTCATGAGAGTTTATGTCATGGTTTCATTGATTAAAACCTCATGACTTGCTTATATTGGTTAAAAGTTCATAAATTACTATTGAATGATAAGTTCTTAATACATGAAAGGATATGGATATCTCACATAGGCATCTAGGAGTGAGAGATGAAAAGGGAAGAGTTGAGGACAATTCCATGTGTCAAAATATAATGGATAGCCTTGGTAGAAACATGGAATTACAAATAGATTTCCGAGTTGATACAAAATGACCATCTTTTGAGGAAATTAGAGGATGTACCAAAAGTCAAGCACACTTGATATTTTTATGGAATCATATTTTTCTAAGATACGGTATATCCTAACAAGTGTGTTTGCAAATTTTTAGGTTTTTTCCGGGAGTTCTTTTTGGCACTAGAAGTAAGGTTGCTTGGGGCAATTCTTTGATAGTGTCAAAGGGGAAAGAACTTGGGGTGTCAAGGTAGGTTTAACTTGATGAAAGGATGTATGGTGTTAAGTTGGGTAGAACTTAACCTTGGAAAAATGAAAATTGGGAGAAGGCATAGGTCAAGAGGGAGGTTACCTCTTGTTTGCCTTAATTTTCATAGGAAATTTTGGATTTTTTGTCAAACTTGGGAATGGTGATAGATACATGGTTGAATGTATTTTTTCCAAGTAGGTATGGGTACGACAAACTTCTCCACAAATTTTGAAAATTTTTGGAGATTTGTGGAATTTCTTGCGCATTTCTGAATTTGGCCAGAAAAACTGATTTTCAGAGCATCAGTCGACTGCGCAGTCGACTGGCCAGGGCTGGATTGGGTATCCAGCAGCTGGTTTGTGTCCAAATGATGTAAAACAAGTGTATGGGGGGCTAGTACACTGTGTTTAGGATCATTAGAAATTAAAAGATCCAATAATTGGGATATTGTTGGAGTCTTTTTGATGTTAGGCAAAGGGGGAGAAGTGTTGGGTTTAATTTGGGAAACCAAACACGCCTTTGCAAGAAACCCTAGGTTTAGGGGGAGTTAAGATAAAAGGGGAGCATGGTTGCTCCATTCTTGGCGTAAGGGGAACCTTGGAGGAGTTTTTAAAAAGCCTTTGTAAGTCCAATGTAGGGGGAGCTTTGGAGAAGCTTTAAAAGCCCGTTTTGGTGAAAAAGTCCTAACGTGGAGGGTTAGGTGTGGGATGCCTTGCGATAGGATCCATACATTGTTTGCATTGCATATGCATTGGCGGTGTAAGTCCAAGATGGAGTCTTGGCAACGTAAGTCCAGTTGTTTGTTTAGCATTGTTTTTGCTACTTATTACTATTTGTTTTCCCTAACTTAAACGTATTGCCAAACATCAAAAAGGGGAAGATTGTTGAGGCAATCTATGGTCCGGAGTGACCATGAGTTTTGATGTTTGGGCAAAGGGTTTAAGTTAGATATTCCCTTGTGTACTAATATGTGTAATTGAGTGTGCAAGATTGCAGGTATTGACTTAGCTGGATGGCTTCGGTATGGTGAAGGGTTGCATGGAGACAAGCTGGAGGCTTGTGTGCACCCGAGGGACCTTGGTATAGCAGGGATGATAAGCCGAGGGGCGTGGACTTCGAGGCGTACGTGAAGGATGGCATGGAGACAAGCTGGAGGCTTGTGTGCATCCGAGGGACGAGGGCCGAAGATGAAGAGGACGCAAAGGCAACAGTCAAGGCTGCTGGTGAAGAGTCAGCAAAGTCGTGAAGGGACGAGAGCCGAGAGAAGATAACTCCAAGGGCAAGCTGAGTAGTGGACTTCAAAGGGCACACGTGAAGGGTGGCATGGAGGCAAGTCGAGGACTTGCGTGCGGATCCGAGGGACGATAGCCGGTGGAAGAAGACTTCAAGGAGCAAGCCAAGGGAGTATGCTTGAAGGCACATGTCGACGAGGGTAAATAGAGTGAGGAAGAGTGTTTGTAGAGGTTGGGCAGTCGACTGGTGTTATAACAGTCGACTGCCAGCACAAACAGAAACTCACAGTAGGTTCTGGACCCTGGACCAGTCGACTGCCCTGGGAGCAGTCGACTGGTAGCAGCCAAAATTCGAACGTTAGGCGTGTAACGGTCGGATTTGGCTGAGGGCAGTCGACTGCCCTGGGAGGCAGTCGACTGGTGGCGAGGGTTTCAGCCTTAGTTCTATTTAGGGGGACTTCGTGTTGGCTGAAAGGTTTGACGAATTTGGCTTTGGGTAAGAGCCAAATAGTAGTCTTGGTGCTCAGATATTGTCGAGGTATTGTAGCGAGGTTTCTCCACCCACAAGGAGCGACAAGGGCTAGCCGGAGGTTATCCGAGGAGTGATCCACCGAAGGATTCTTGGATTAGTCACCCTTAGGGTTGGATACCAAGTAAATAGGTTTGTGTTAGCGTTGTATTTGTTGATTGTTATTGTTTCCGCTTGCGCACGCTAACCTTATAGGAAGAAAGAAATCGAAGAACTGCTATTCACCCCCCCTCTAGCAACAGTACAAGATCTAACATCAATAACAGAGCGTGAAGATGCTAGGAGGCTCCTTAACCAACTGGCAGACCGATTCACCTCAAATGAAAAGGTCGAGACTACCACACTTCTTACGAAGTTGGTAATCATGCGGTACAGTGGTAAAGGAAACATAAGGGAGTACTGTTGGTGCAGGAAGCACCATATCGAACCTTGTTTTGATATTGGCAAAGGATTCAAAGTTAAGTGTTATTTGTGATCTAATGTTGTTACTTGAGTGTGCAGAAACAAAGTCCTAGCGAAGGGCTGCTAGGCACCTGGCGAAGGGCTGCCAAGAAACCAAGTCCTAGCGAAGGGCTGCTAGGCACCTGGCGAAGGGCTGCCAGGAAACAAAGTCCTAGCGAAGGGCTGCTAGGCACCTGGCGAAGGGCTGCCAGGAAACCAAGTCCTAGCAAAGGGCTGCTAGGCACCTGGCGAAGGACAGCCAGTATCCAAGCCCTAGCGAAGGAATGCTAGGCTCCGGGCGAAGGACAGCTCGGCATCCAAGCCCTGACAAAGGACCGTCAGGCAAAAGTCCAACCAGAGGAACGGTTGGCATCAGGTAAACTCTCCCGAGAGGAGTAGGTGAGGACGCGTTCCCCGTCGAGGGAACAGTAGGCGTCGGTTCGACCTAGGGCTCCATTTTGGAGACCAAAGTCAGAACCAAGACAGCTAAGGCTGTATAAACTAATAATTAATTGTTGTATTGTGTTTTGGACTAACCCTGGATGCAGGACTGAAGGAACGTGTGTCTGCAACTCAGAGAGCCTCAAAGGAGTGAGGCAGAAGCTGAGCAGGGCGCCCTGAGTGTCCAGGGCGCCCCCAAGGTGAACCAGAACCAAGTGAAGCAAAAAGGGCTTCGGCTGCTTACTGGGCAGGGCGCCCTCAGCAGCCAGGGCGCCCTCAGCAGCCAAGGCGCCTTGGGCCCAGGTCTACGAAGCTTCATCTTTATCCACAGCCGAGATTTCTGCGCGGAAGAAGTCAGCCAAGGCGCCCTCTGCGACCAGGGCGCCCCCAGAGTCAAACTTATCCCTATTCGGATGGGATAACTGTTGACTGAGCTAAATCCGGATCGGCTGACACGTGGCAGGGCGCCCCCGACGTCCAGGGCGCCCCTAGGTGCTATAAATAGCACCCAACGCCCAAGCCTTGAAATATAACTTCGATTCAACGCCTCAAAGCTCTTCTGCTCTCGCGACTTGCTCCGGAAACCTTCCAACACGAGCCGACGACGTCCTGCTGCTCCGAGAAATTCGATCTACTTCGGACGTCGGTAAAGAAGAGCGTGTTTTGTTTACTGCACTTAATTCTTTTAATCAAATTATTGTAAACTATTTTGCGCCTATATAGAATTGCCCAAAGTAAACGATCAACGACCGTGGGCCTTGGAGTAGGAGTCGACACAGGCTCCGAACCAAGTAAAACCTCCCGTGTTTGCGTTGTGTGTTTTTAACTTCCGCTGTGCAATTGCTCTTTACGTAAATCCGAAAATTTACCGATATTCACCCCCCCCTCTATAGGTTTTCTCGATCCAACAAGTACATTATGGAGATGTCCAATATAGCGACATGTCTAAAAGCACTAAAACTCGATATGTCTGAGAGTATGTTAGTGCATTTTGTTGGGACCGGGTGCATGTTGACATGGATGCGGGTTCGTAATTTTAAAATTAATTACGTGCAGTGGAAGATTTAGCATAAATAATTTCACAGATTATTTAACCACACTTCTAAGCATGCAACTTTATCTTGTGTAGACATGATCATATATTTAAAATTTTGCAGAAACGTAAACTAATTTACTTATTATCTCGCGTAACTCGAAGGAAGGGATGAGATCCAACCGTAAGCGTCCCTCGGAAGCTCCGCCTCTATTCGCGTCCACGCCGAGTATCTTCTCGCAAAGCCACGAGTTTCGTGTTCTCGAGAACTACTAGATTCTCCGAGAACGTGACAAGAAAAACAAGAGAGAAGTAATCACATCGGAAAAACTCACTACCAAGGTTGGCCGGAATCACAATTCCGGCGAGAAGGAAGAAGATGACTTGCGCCCAATCCCAAGGTGATGATGACCGGAGAGGAAGATCGTCCCAACGGAAGAACTTCATCGCCTCGGTGCTTCTCCTTATGCTCACGGCAAGAAGAAGGGAGAAGAACCTTGTGGCCGGCCAAGAGGAAGAAGGGAGGAGAGGGAGAGAGCCCAGGCAAGAATACTTAGATGAATCATCTTTCATGGCACCCCTTGGGTCCTTTATATAGGGAGCTCCTCCGCAATCAAGTCTCTCAATTTTGGCATAATTTTTATATCAAACCATAATTGATTTTTGTCTCATGATTAAAATCAAATTTTAATTCATGATAAAAAAACAATCAAGCCTTTTAATTTTGGCATAATTTTATATCAAACCATAATTGATTTTTGTCTCATGATTAAAATCAAATTTTAATTCATGATAAAATCAATCAAGCCTCTTCCATCTTATGGAATAAATCTCCAATCAATCCATGATTGATTAAAACAAAACAAAAGAGAAGGAGAGAGAGGGCCGACCAAACCAAGGAGAATATTCTCCTTGGCCGACTATCTTGGTTCAAATAAATTACGGGCCAAAATTTACACATAAGAGAATTCAACTCAAGTGATCGACCAAGTTTTCATCCAAACCATAAGTCCATAGTTCAAAACCCACCAATGGATTAAATTTTGTCGTCTTTGATTTATTATAAATTTTTATAAAACAAACCAACTCTTTGGTTTATTTTAATTCAAATAATCCCATGGATTATTTTAAGCTTATAATAAAACATACCACCTTGGATCAAATCCCTTAATGAATTAAACTTATTTAATTCACCTATTAAGTCTTTAAAAACTTAGTCATTCTATGCTTCCGATGCATCTGAAATAAATTCAGTTTTGACTAATCATTTGGCTCAACCAAACTTAATCTTTCTTGATTGGAAAATCCAATTTTCAACTCGTTTTAAATCCCTCAGATTACTCGTAGTGCGTGTGACTAAATAGGCTTTCGATTTATATTGGCCGTCTATAATTAATCAATTAATTATAGAACGATCATCAGTGGCACCTAGTAGTACATCATGATCCCCAATTAATCGAAAGATCAACGGTTGACCTCAGAAACAATTCTGAAACCCTTCAGCAGCTATAATGAATCGTGCCCCATTCCCTTCACCATCTTATACCCACTTGGTTCAGGACATGGTCTATGTGTGTCAGTCCCCACTAGGCTGACTACGTCACACCTAACCCAAGTAACGTTTTCTCGTCCTACGGATTCTAATTACTCTCATGTATTTAAGAGATTCATACTCTGATCATGTCATGCTCTGGCCAGAGGCTTCGAGTAACAATCCGACGATAGGCCTCGGGTATAAATCTCCTCGCAAGGAGTGGTGAATCCTTTGTAGGTTGTTCAAACATCTTCGGGCACTTCGGCTTATACCCAATCATCCTGGGTCCACACCTCCTTGGAGATGCTTGCTTAAGATGTCAAAGTATAAGTCTCCATGACCAAGATGACTTGAACACCGCAAGTCAAAGGAACATCGTACTTAAGCTGCAGTAAGAACTTCACTGACATATCTATATGTAGATTATCATATGAAGTTTTACAGCCAGTCACTCCAATGAACTAGTTCCCTTAACTAGCATTCATGTTTATCTCCGGACATCTCAATGTCACTAGCCAGTAAGAATCAGCTGATTAGAGAATAACCCATGCTAGTCTCAACAGAATTGATAGTGTCCGTATTTATCAATTCATCGACTAGGGACAATTTCAATACTTCACAATTGCATATGTAGAGATAATCACTAGTTGTGAATTCATCACAAATTCTCTCATGCTGTGAATTGTATTGCGGACATTCAGTAAATGAGTTTAAGATCTCAATCAAATACACAAACATGTATACTCAAATAGTGAATATTCATTTATTAGAATAAATGATTACAATCATAAGGCGATTGCCTTAGGACACTTCTCTTATATCACTAACACATTTCGTCTTGATGTCTCTGCCTGCACGGTTCACTCCTTTTAAGATATCGTATAATACTCAAAAGGAAAAGTGGACATTGAATGAGCTTATTACTCAATGCGTGCAAGAGGAGGGGAGACTGAAGATTGAGACATCTGAAAGTGCTCACTTAGCATCTGGTTCTCAAAATGCGAGCAAGAAGCGAAAGAGGATTAATAACAAAGGTAAGGGAAAGCAAATTGCAGATTCTAGAGGCAATGATCATAAGGAGCAAAAAAAGCAGGATAAGGAATCCACTTGTTACTTTTGCAAGAAGAAAGGTCATATGAAGAAAGACTGCCTCAAGTACGCCAACTGGAGTGTAAAGAAGGGTAAACTTCTCAACCTTGTAGTTCAGAAGTCAATTTAGCTATTGTACCCATTGACACTTGGTGGATAGATACTGATGCTACTACTCACATAAGTGTCACTATGCAGGGTTGTCTCAAGAGCAGACTTCCACTTAATGGTGAAAGATACATCTATACGGGGAATGGAAAAAGGCTGCAGTAGAGGCTATTAGTGTTTTAAGGCTTTATTTAGGAACTGATATTTATTTAGATTTGGAGAATACATTCATTATACTGTCTTTCAGACGAAACTTAATTTCAATTTCTTGTTTGGACAAATCAGGTTATTCTTGTTCATTTGGAAATGAAATATTTAGTATTTTCTATAATTCAATTTTGATTGGTAATGGTTCCTTGGTTGATAAGCTTTATAAATTAAACATTTTTACTCCTACGATTGACAACGTAATAATGCATAGTGTAAGTACGAAACGTAAATTGACCAACGAGAATTCTTCTATGTTGTGGCATAGGCGTTTAGGACATATATCCAAACAACGCCTAGAAAGGTTAATGTCACATGGAATTCTTGATTCCCTTGACATGTCAGACTTTGATGTCTACATAGAGTGTGTTAAAGGGAAGACAACTAACAAAAGGAACAAAGGGGCTAGCCATTGTAGTGATGTTTTGGAGCTAATACATACGGATATTTGTGGACCATTCCCTAAGGCATCTTGGAATGGACACACATATTTTATTATCTTAATAGACGACTATTCTAGATTTGGCTATCTGTACCTTATTCATGAGAAGTCGCAATTTTTGGACATGTTCAAAATTTTCAAAGCCGAAGTTAAACTTCAACTAGGTAAGAAAATTAAAGTCGTCCGATCCGACCGTGGAGGGGAATATTACGGTCGATATGATGGATCAGGTGAACAACGTCTAGGACCTTTTGCAAATTACCTTGCTGAGTGTGAGATTGTGCCTCAGTATACCATGTCTGGTACACCCAGTCAGAATAGTATAGCTGAGCGTCGCAATCGGACCATAAAAGACATGGTGAGAAGTATGATGGCTTTCACTTCTCTACCAGAGTCTTTGTGGGGTAAGGCACTCAAGACTGCAGTTTACCTTCTCAATAGAGTACCTAGTAAGACAGTAACTAAAACCCCATTCGAGATGTGGACGGGTAGAAAGCCTAGCATTAGGCATTTACACGTCTGGGGTTGTCCAGCTGAGGCTAGGCCTTACAAGCTTAATGAAAAGAAACTGGACTCAAGAACTATTAGCTGCAATTTTGTAGGTTACTCTAAGAGATCAAAGGGGTATAAATTTTACGATCCATCTAATAGATCCTTCTTCGAAACAGGAAACGCCAAGTTTATTGAGGATTGTGGGAGCGATAAAATCAGGGAAGTATCTTTTGAGGAAAGCGTTGGCAATCCTCCTATGGTCACTACTAGTGTAATCAGTAGTGGTATGGTGACCATACCACACATTATGGATATTACACATCCAGTGAGTGTAGTGAACCAAGATATTCCCATGACATATCCAATGCAATTGGAGGAGCCTACCACTAAAATTGAAGTATTGCCTCATATTGACGAGCAAGTACCTCAACCGCCTCAAACACAAGTGCCCTTAAGGCGATCCACAAGGGAACGAAGAAGCACGAATTCTCGTGATTATGTTTATCTCCAAGATCATGAGTTTGATATAGGGTTGGAAAGTGATCCTACATCTTTCCAAGAAGTCAAACAATGCTCTAACCCTGAAAGGTGGATTAATGTCATGCAAGAAGAGTTAAAGTCTATGGCAGACAATGACATTTGGGAACTTGTCGAATTGCCAGAAGGTTCGGAACCCATTGGTTGTAAATGGATATTTAAAACCAAGCGAGATTCGAAGGGCAATATCAAAAAGTATAAGGCTCATCTTGTTGCCAAGGGATTCACTCAAAAGAAAGACATTGATTATAAGGAGACTTTCTCACCTGTGTCAACGAAAGACTCCCTTAGGGTAATCATGGCACTTGTAGCTCATTTTGATTTGGAGCTACAACAAATGGACATAAAGACTGCATTCCTCAATGGAGACATAGAGGAGTCTATATATATGATGCAACCAGAGAACTTTGAGTCCTCAGACTCAAAGCACCTAGTATGTAGATTAAAGAAGTCCATTTATGGTTTAAAGCAGGCGTCCCGTCAATGGTACCGAAAATTTGATCAAGTGGTTACCTCATTTGGATTTAAAGAGAACCCCGTTGATCAGTGCATATATGTCAAGTTCAGTGGGAGCAAGTTTGTTATACTTGTTTTGTACGTGGATGATATATTGCTTGCGAACAATAATAAGGGTTTACTGCATGAAACCAAGTCATTTCTATATAGTAAATTTGAAATGAAAGATCTTAGTGAAGTATTTTTGTTCTAGGCATTCAGATCTGTCGTGATCAATCAAGAGGCATTCTTGGACTTTCACAACAAGCCTATATTGAGAAGGTGCTTATAAGGTATGACATGCAGAACTGTACACCTGGTGACACACCTGTGTCAAGAGGTGACAAGTTCAGTTTGTAGCAGTGTCCACGACTTGAACTTGAAATAAAGGAGATGGAACAATTCCCATATGCATTAGCAGTGGGAAGTCTCATGTATGCACAAGTTTGCACTCGACCAAATATAGCATTTGTAGTTGGGATGTTAGGCAGATATGTTAATAACCCAGGACCGTCGCACTGGAAAGCAATTAAAAGAGTGATGCGGTATTTGCAAAGAACTAAAAGACACATGCTCACGTATCGAAGGTCAGATCATCTGGAGGTGATTGGTTATTCAGACTCCGATTTTGCTGGATGCTTAGATAGTAGGAGGTCCACTTCAGGCTATATCTTCATGCTTGCTGGAGGGGCTATATCTTGGAAGAGCGTCAAGCAGACGCTAGTAGCTACTTCTACTATGGAGGCAGAATTGGTAGCACACTATGAAGCATCCAATTATGGGATTTGGCTGCGGAACTTCATCACAGCATTGCATATCGTTGATGGCATTGACAGACCACTGAGGATCTACTGTAATAATAAAGCTGCAGAACTTTATGCCAAGAACAACCGTAGTTTATCGAAGTCCAAGCACATCGACATTAAGTTTCTAGTGGTTAAAGAGAGAGTTCAGAGTCGCCAGATTATGGTAGAGCACATCTGCACAGATTCCATGTTGGCCGATCCACTCACCAAAGGCTTGGTGCCCAAGGTGTTTCATGCGCATGTTGTAGATATAGGAGTTCTTCTTATAGAAGAAGAATTCATCTAGTGGGAGTCTGTATTTATTTTATTGCTCTATGTTAATAAAGACAAACATTTTATTTTGATTATTGTATGTACTTCAGGTTCAAAATATTAATGGGAATTCATATGTTTGTTTGACACTCTGAATACGATATCATGATTTACTACTGTTGTTTAGCATTTGGTGTTTGTAAATATGATACATATTCCTTTTGGAATCATAAAGTTTGGATCATGATTTGTTGTTACAGTTTAGCATAAGGTATTTGCAAATATGATCAGACTCTTTTGAGTCGCTTTGGACCAGTTGAAAATTGACATGTACTGATCACATTTCATATAATTTCTACTCTATACATCCGCATCTTGATCTATGTCGTTATGACATTGGTATTGTAATTACTGTTGGGGCTTGTTACGATCATATACAGTAGCTATGACCTCTTTAGTCCTATACCAATGAAGTTAATGGACCAAATTGTTTATAGGAGTATCTTGTACCCATAAAGTTTGATATCAACTAAAGTTTTGCTTGTATTTACGATACAACTCATATATAGCCCAAGTGAGAGATTGTTGGATATTATTATTATCCCTATTAGGTGGGTTTATTTGTAAGTTGCACATGTAAATACAATCTGAGCCCTTAAAGTGATCTAACTTATGTTTATTGGGTTTCAGATTATTGGATGCGGGTTCAATGTATAGAACCCTTTAGACCAATCTGTTATTATCTATGGGTTGATAACAGATTGGATTTCTATATAAAGGGAAGGTCTCCAAGGGTTTAGGGATCATCTTAACCTAATTTCTTATTCCCCAACTTTACGGCGTCGTCAACCCTAAGCCCCTTGGAAGATTCTCCTTCTTTCCGCTGCATTTTCTTCCACAGGGATCAAGCCGAAGACGCCACGACAAAGACGATGGTTAATCAATCAGGTCTTTGTCTTTCGGTTTATGCCTTTTATTTATGTTATGTCATGATTCGATTAAACAATAGATCCATGCTTATATATATTATGTTTTCTCTTCGAGTTCTTATTTGGGTTTCTAGAATTTATGCGGTTAGGAGAAAACACAATGTTCTATCAAAAGACCGTTAGAACCCGCAGGGAAAAGTTCCCGGCAAGGCACTCCGACGGTCAAGTCAGTCCCCGGTGGTGGAAGAGCAGCAAAGGCAATAGAACAGTAGTGAAAACACTATTGTGCGTACCTGGGGGATGTGGAGTAGAGAGACTTATATAGCCGGGGGAGCTGACAACTTCTGCCCCGTCTGCCACCGTTTTGTCGTATACGAGGACAGGGTAAGGCAGAGCCAGGGTGGCAGGGTATTGTGTCGCATGCCAGAATAAGGAAAGGGGTGCTGTCAACTTAAGGGCGAGCGCCGTCAGGCGCCGCTCGGCCTGACACGAACGTATGTGGTCGTAGTACGGGGGGTTAGGGTATGGCAGAGAGATCGTGGCGTCAGCGAGATACTCGTGATTCGGGCCAGAATGGTATCGGACCTGCCCCGACCCCGTACTTCTTCTGCTAGTCCTATGTCAGGGAGTGATTGTTCGGATGAGTTACGACAAAACCTTGCATGCTAGTGTCGGCTGACGGCTTGGTGCCGACTGAGGGCCTATGGTATTGATGCCGACTGAGGGCTCATAGTATTGAGGCCGACGGAGGGCCGATAGTATTGAGGCCGACCGAGGGCCGATAGTGTTGAGGCCGACCGAGGGCCGATAGTGTTGAGGCCGACCGAGGGCCGATAGTGTTGAGGCCGACCGAGGGCCTATAGTATTGAGGGTAACTATGCTTCCCGAGTGAGGGTGTGTTTGAGTGGCAATACCCCGACTGGGTCCAAAGTGAGTCGACTGAAGGCTCGGCCCCCTCACCGCTCGAGCCTTCATTGTAAAGGAATTTTGGGGCGCCGGTCGAGCTTCCTCTAACTCGGACCCCCGCCTTCATGAAACCATGGGGCTCAGTCATCCAGGGACTCAAGAATTATTCCCCGGTCCAGGCTGAACCGGCCGCTTGAACTACTCATCTACCATGGGCTCACGGAGGCCTTCGACCCAGACCCCTGCTACTGGGGCGCTAGGAGGGCCAATCTGCTTATCCGCGCGATGGGCCAAGCCATAAACATGGGTCGGGATCAAAAACAAATATAATAAAGCGGTCACAAGCCTTGTCTAATAATACGTGTTAAGCTGCTCGGAGATATCGCAAGCTTTGGGTTTTGCACTTGCAGCCTATAGTCACATGAAAAGAAGTCAGCCTCTCTATATATATATATATATACCGGATGCTTCAATCGTAAAAATAAGACGAACTAATATAATCAACTGAAATTTAATTCCATTGATATCCTTTTACTGAATTACAGTAAACACACAAATGTCACAGTGTCCATTAAATATAAACTTTTGGAGAGAGGGGGAGAAAACAGCTGCTATTCAATGTCACAAACTAAATTCCATTAGGCAGAACTCTCTTCCCTTAGCTCATCAAAGAAATGAAGAATGAACACAGTGGAATAAACAAAATATTAACTTGGCTATAAGTGCATTAATAATAGCACTTGTCAAATATTTGCAATTGGCTGTATAATGTTAATCCGAGCAAATAACAGAAATAAATATCTCAAATCTGAAAGGACCATAACATCCAAAGTACCCTAAGGTTATATTTAGTGAGGGATAATAAGTCTTGGAATATAATCAAGATTATATTACAAGATTGATTAATTTATTTGGTACAATTTTAAAATTATAATATAATATAATCTAAATTACAAAAGCTAATTAAAATTTTATAATCTGGATTACAATATTAATAACATGTAATCTGAATTATATTTCAAACCTAATTATATTACAAACTTGATTATATTACCCCTAATTAAACATAGCCTTAACAAGTTTCACAAAAAACACTACAAATTGGTTGCTATAAGCCTATAACTAAGGTTGATCAGCAAGTCAATCAACTGCCAACAATCTCACTTTCTCTATGAACATATAAAATGAGTAACATTTTACCATAACACATTTTTAACTCCATTGTTGGAATTTTTCTTCCTCGTACCAATGCAGTCAGGACAACAGGTAACCTTGCTAAATCGACATTTTCTGGAGGACAAAAGGCTAGAACAGAAGAAACATGTTTTAGTTTGTGGTCACTGTATGGCTGTACCTCATTGGATTTTTGCTGGCTTCCAAATTGGTTGCTTCATTGCTGCCAGGAGCAGAAAGAAATACACGAGAAGGATTGCTCTAACTCACTAATAATATTATCAGAAACAGGGGGAATGCAGAATCAACACTAAATAGATGTTAATTGGATTATATCTATAACATCCGGCAGGGACATGCAATCCGTCACCACTAAAGCAGCAATCAAATTTGTCAAAGATTAAATCAATTTCATAAAGATGACAAAGCTGCAGGGAAGTGCAAAGTATAGTCACTAGAATAGTTCCATCTCAGGATATAGCCAATAAGATTATTTCGATAACAAAAAATGTAAACTACTTGAAACCAAGAAAATGTAAACGGAATCAAGAAGCCCATACCCTCCTGGACCCCGAAAACCTGCGAAAATTTCGTTCCAGCGGTGGCGGAAGGAACGAGTCCACCGTGGTCCCGGCGTCCACGGCGCAGTTGACCTTCATCTTCCGACCGGGTTTCCCGCGTGATCGGCCCCCGCTATTAATTCCTGCGTCGTCAGCTATCTGGCCAATCCGATACCGTACAATTCAAACCGCTTCCACAACGAGAACGAAGATGACGATGGACGAGGACGGAAGCGGGTGAGCTAAAGATAAACGCGAGCAAATCTCTTTGCTCCCTCCCTCCCTCCAGTTCGCTCTCTCTCTCCGTCACTTGCTAGCAAGAAAGTAAGATAGCGTTCTCACGGATGATGAATACGTGGGTATTATCATCAATAAGTATAGGGGTCAAAATCTGACAAAGTCAGTGTGCCCCCCTCCCCACGTACTAACCACAGCATCTGGGCTAGTAGCCCCCGTGATTTACCTCCTCCGTATTAATCCTAAACGGATTGACAGGAACGTTAAGGATGAATGAATCGTCTTTTGCCACCAAATAAACAAGATAGCAATCAATCATTCCATTCACATTGGGAAAAGAAAAGATCAAACCCGGATTTCCTAGTTGAATTTGGGCCTCCAACTATCTAAATTTTCATTTACTTTACTTTTTAGGTGCTTTATAAAATTATTTTGGGTGGAAATAAAAAAGAGCCTTTTATTACAATAGTAAAAAAACTGCTTTTAAAGAAATTTATTATTAAAATAATACCTATCTCGCCTAAATATATTTTTATTTTCAAAAATGTCTTTATTTTATCCTATTACAGTAATTACGGGATGATAACTATCACAGTATAAACACTTCAATTTTCATCATCATTGCACTCCAATTTTGATCGCCATTAATAATACTATATTGTGTTAGCTACCATTCATATTGCTACACATTGATAAATAATATTTAATTTTTAATTATAATGTATTTATAGAGATTTTTATTCTAAATGAGATCATTGACTTCTAGATCGTCCATTATGAATATTTTTTTATTTACATTGACAACCGATGAAAAAATTTTATGGAACCGAAACAATGATGCTTAGATTTGATAAATCACAATTATTATAATATAGGTTGTGTTTATTTTTGTCAATATTATATTACAGTAATACATAATCATAACTATTGCACAATTATAATAATCATAACACTGATTATTATTATCATGGTGTAGCGACTATCTATTACAATTGCTATATCATAATTTATTTATGATTCAACACTAATCAATATTATATGTTATAAAATCATAGTTAATATAATTGTATAATTATATTAGCTATAGAAATATAACTGTTATGTTATATAATATCTATATGATCATAACTCCAACAACTATATAATAATTACCGATTCCATCCTCACAAAAATTTCTCACATTCCATCCAAATAAATAAAAAATATATATGATAGATAATCTATCAATACAATATTTTTAGATAACTGCCTATTAAACGTCCTGAGAAATTGAAAAAACGTCCCGATCATTACCGGGGCAAAAATAATTTTAAAAAGTTATTTAAAATGATGCACATATTTAATTTTAAGGGGCACCAATCAGACGGTACATATTTATCAGTGTTCTTCAAGTAAACCACTCGACCATCAGGGCTTTGAAAAGCAAGCATTACCACGGAAACAATAGTATACACACCAGGTGAACATCAGATGCACAGCTAAGAGGATAATGCTGCTTCATTAAGAGAAAAGCTGTATTATAGTTCATGGAAACTTCATAAAACGTGGCATTTTGTGGCATACCAGTCATCAAGAATATGTATGCTAGAATTTTTCTATAATACAATAAATATAATTTAATAAAAGGAAAATTGGTATTCTGGTGCATAAATGCTTATCAAATAAGTTTGCTGTTGATCCGGTCGGAGTGTCCCAAATCCACAACCTGCCAAAAAGATGATGTCAAACGAATTCATAATCCGATGGCTAAAAACATTAACACCGAGATTGAGTATAAAAAGTAGAGTACTTACTGGCAAAAAGACCCTTTCTAAAGAAACAAAAAGAATTATATAATGGCAATAAAATTCACAGAAAATTAATTTGAATCCTTTACATCTGCTACACTTCAACCCTGTAGAAACCACAAAGTGCTTAGTGGCAAAAACCTTTCTGAAGAAACAAAAAGAATTATGGACAAAAATGAAAAGGACGACTCTTTTTATTGGAATAGTCAAATAAGTCAAAGAAGGCCTGTTTTTCATTTATTATGAACAACTCATTCCACTTTTATATATATATATTTTTTTTGAAACTATGCAAAAACATAGCTGCTATAGCAACTACGATTCAATAACAATTATAACTAGACAGTTATAATCCCGTAGCTATTATAATACAATGTTGACTAGTATTGATGTAACATTTGATTCGGAGTTGCAATAATATAATGTTCATCTGTGTTGATCAATATTGACCATAGATGAAGCGTCCATATTATAAAAGCTATGAACTATAATTGCTACAATATAGTATTATTAATATTGATCAAAGTCAAAATACAAGCTACAATATGATATTGATTAGTGTTGACAAAGATGAAGTGTTCATATTGTAGCTATCGCAACACGGTTTATTTGTGTTAAAAATAAGAGTAGTTTCGAAAATAAAAGTTATACTGATCCGAGATGGGGCATCCTTTTGGTAATAAATGAAAAAAAGACACCCATTTGAAGATTCCAATAAAAAAGAGGCCCTTTTAATTTTGCTCAAGAATTATCTACTAGCAATAAAATTCACAAAAACTAACCTAAATCGTTTACATCTGCTGCACTTCATCCCTGTGGAGAGCAAAAACTTTTTCATTCACTAGTTACATATTGCAAAAAGTAGATCAGTATTGAAAGGCATACACACCTATAGAATTAACGGAATTCGTCATGATAAATATAATCATTTTCCTCACTGAAGATAACGCTATAAAATACATAAGGGTTGTCAATCATCTCTTTCAAACTTAAACGACCATCTTTATCTGTATCAGCCTGAAGTTGTCATGATTATTAACGGATTAGTGAAAAAAAAAATACAGTTTATTCTCTTTTTTTGGTAAATAGCAATTCTATTTATTTCAAAAATAAAGCTACAACACCTCAATTCTTCGGAGAGTAGTTGACATAAGAAAATTCCTTAATATACATAGCAAAATTATATAATTCAAAACCAACAACGCAAGATTCAAAAAAAGAGAGAGAGAGAGAGAGAGAGAGAGATCCCAAAAAGTGCACCCACAATAAGCTACAGGTCCTCTTTCCTACATCACAATTGTGGTGAGCATTTTGCATATAGGTTAACTAACTCCATGACAAAATACGTTTCAAAATAATAGTAAGTAGAATGAAAGATTAGACCAACTATATGAAAGTTCAGCTAGGCATTGTGCCCTTTACCCCTATCTATAATTTACCAAATATATTAAGAAAAAAGAGATGGGACAGTGTTGAATTGGATGAGACATCAGTCCAGCAAATCATGACAACATATTCAAAAGGAAGCAACTGGCAAACCTCAAACGATCAAAGCCACGATAGAGCATTTAAAAAGAAAGAAAAAATTGAAGCATCGTTGTATGGTAAGTGAAAGGGGGCAATCAAGCTCCACAGAAACCAGATATATAACATTACTCACCAATTTTGTGGCGTCATGTCTAATTAAAGAATTGCTTATAATGAAGAAAAACAATTTATGAGAAAATACAATCATTTGATACCAAAAAAATTGTCATTCATGATCTATTAAATTTTTTAGCATTTTATTATTATTATTATTATTATGCAGTTTTAACAATACCTGGGAAATTACATAATCAGCTTGCTGCTTTGCAAAGAATCGTTCTGATGGGTGCAGATCGTTAATGATTGGCTTCAGTTCATTTGCTGATAGAAAACTGAAAAATGGACGTGGTCAAGATTCACAATAGAGTAAGTTGTATGCCTTCATAATATTTTTATTGCAGTTAATCTGTTAAAGACATACCCATCATGGTCCAAGTCAAGTTGTGCAAATAATTGTTTAGCTTGTGTCTCACTTGAACTGCCTGCCTCATGAGTTGAGCTAGAAAATTCATCATAATTTCTTATCAAGCGAAATAAACTGGTTAAGTATTCATGATAATTGAGCCTTCCATCATCATCTTTATCTCTTTCTCTGTGAGAAGACAAAACAGACCTTATTAGCAACATCAAATGTTAACTTTAGAAGCCTTCTTCTATTTTTCTCTTTATTTTGTTCCCTAAAAAAACCTTAGCCACATCATATGCTTAATTAAATTGGCCGGTTAGATTTTGAAAAGTTAAATAAGGTTTCTATCACTGATTTTGTAAAGATGATCCTTTGTCACTGGGTGACAAGGTTCAAATAAAAAAAAAATAAGGCTGATGCTTCAAATTGTAAATAAACTACAAGTAATATTGCTATTTCAAATGTGAAATTGTCTAACAATGAGTATATCATCTTTTATATGTTGGCCATGATGGTTACTTTGCCCATTTAAGATAAAGACAACCCTGTGTGGCCAACATGTTGATTGAGTGACACAATTGAGACATGTTAATTCCCCTTGGACACAACAAATTAAAACAAATTCAACAATTTTACTATTCGTGAAATATAATTCTTCACGTTTCAGTAGTAATAGATTGCACAACTCAGATTCTGCTACTCCCATTAATCCTCCAGATAAGATCATAAGTCAGTGATGAAAATGGAACCCGTGATGAGGCTGCAAATGAACCTATCCCATTCTACAATAAACCAACATTCTAGGATACCTTTGGGATGTCCTTTTTATTGGGAAATTTTCAGGATTTTGTCAATAGGATTTTTTTATTTGATCAAACTGTCTTCAACATGATCTGTAGACAAACAGTATAATAAATTAAATTGCTTTAAAAGCCATCAAATCATAAATTGAAAGGATGAAATAAGTAGAAATTTTGTTCAACTAAATTGATTTGGACAAACTCGATGAATCTGGCCAACTTTTTCTACATGGACAGGCATGCATAAGATAGTCTGTTTTCTCTTGAATTCTAGCTTAAATCCCCCACGTCCTCATGAGAAACCAGAAAAACATTGTTGCATGTGATCTACAACAAAATAGACCAAGTGTCTAATCCATCTCTTCTTTATTTAGTATTTATTGCAAATATTAAATAATATCATTGATTAAGAGAGAATATAGTTCCTCTTCAATCAATTTTGTGTCAAAACGCCATCCCAATTAAGCCCAATAATATAGAATATTAGATAATAATACATTCTAGTAAATAATATATTAGCATAATTAAAAATATCATTTTATAGCTTTGTGTTAATGAATGTGATAGAATTAAATCTTTGTTCTATATTAATAAAATATAATTGATTATCTACTAATAATGAAAGATAATTTTTATTTTTATTTTTATTAAATAACAACAATAATGTGATACCATTAACCTAATAATAACAACACCATGAAATCATTTATAATATGAATAATCTAATTAACTAATTTTACTATTCATTATCAATATCCCGTTTCTATGCAATTTCATAATGCATAATATGTATCTTTGCTATGAACATCATTTTTATAACAAAATGTTTTTTTATCTATCTTTAATTTTTCCGGCAATTCCATTTGACCAATCCCACTAGTCCAATACGATGGACACTTAAAATTTTTTGACCAATCCTGACACAGCACTGATTTTGAGAACAACCAAAAAAAATTACTGTCTCTAGTAGTTGCAAGAGATGCAAAGCTTATGTTTGAGGACCATACCAAACAAAATATATATATATATATATATAATTTTGATATGCAACGCCTGTGCAGATCCCGGGCGCCTGGCCTAGATTCGAATCCAGTGCAGTAATTATTTTTGTATTTTTTTAAAATTTTTTTATATTATATGTATTTTGGATTTAAGATTTAGAGGTTGGGTTATAGTGAGTTTAAGTCAACAAGATTTTTTCTCTACGATTCAGGCTTCCCTCTTGGGTTATAGTGTTCAAAATAAAACATTTTAGATGCTCAAGAGGTATATTATATGTGTTTAGCGTTTAAGATTTTAGAATTTAAGGGTTGGATTATAGTGGGTTTAAGCCAATGAGATTTTCCCTCTAGAGTTTTGTCTTCCCTCTTGGATTAAAGTGTTCAAGATTTTAAATTTTTTATACTCACGGGGTATAGTAATGTATTTAAAGTTTATATTAGAAATTTTTATTTTTAAAAATTAAAAAATAAAATAAAATAATCGAGGCACCTGGAATTGAATTCCAGGTGCCTAGACTATTTTTTTAAAAAAAATCTAATCGAGGCGCCTAGACTTCAATACAGGTGCCCGGTCTGGGTCGCGCACGAGCGCACAGCAGATGATGGTCTGGAACAGAGTCATTCTCTCTCTCTCTCTCTCTCTCTCTCTCTCTAAATATATATGTGTGTGTGTGTGCGCGCGCGCGCACAAATTTGATAGCTTGCACACCCTTATGTGAGCGGCTATGAACAACGTGGGTGATCTGATGTGGCCAAAACTCAATTTTTTATTTCTCTCTCAACTGCATGCAACGATTCTCCTCTCTCTCCTATGATTGCATGCAATGTGGTACTGGTTTCTACGAACCAACACCAAGGTGGTGTTGTTTTTTATAAACAAATTGGTGTTGATTTATAAAATTTCTACAAACCTTGGTGTTGATTTGTAAAAATGGTATTGATTTGTAAAAATCAGCATCACGTTGGTACTGATTTTATAAAAATCAGCACGAAGATGGAGCTGGTTTGATGGTGCTAGCGCCAAGTGATGTTGGTTTTTACAAACCAGCACCAACGTGGTGATGGTTTCTATAAACGATTTCTACAAACCAACACTAACTTGGTGGTGGCACCATCAAACCAGCACTATCCACCTTGATGTCGGTTTCTACAAACAAGCAGTACTAGAAACCAGCACCACGATGTTTTTTTTACAAACCTAGTGCTGGTTTGTAGAAATCAGCACCACCTTTGTGTTGGTTTCTACAAACCAACACCACAATGCATGCAATCATAGGAGAGAAAGGAGAATCGGTGCATGCAAATGAGAGAAAAATAAAAACATTGAGTTTTGACCGCGTTAGATAGCCCACGTCGGGCGTCGCCCACAACCGCTCACATAAAGGTGTGCAGACTATAATTCCTCCCTCTCTCTCTCTATATATATAGAGAGAGTGTGTGTGTGTGTTTTGCTATACTAAGGATCTTACCGTGCAAATTCCATGCACACCTTAACCAATTTTTCAATTTGAAAGTTTGTTATGCTTAACACTATAACCTAACCACTAAACCCTAAAGGCAAAATATGATTAGCACAGCCTAGAGCTTAAAAAAAATATAAAAAATAATTAAAAAAACCAGATCAGCTGCGGTCCCGCATGCTATCCGCAGCGTAGCATCCACAGCAGATCTTATATATATATATATATATATATATGATGGCACATTATACCAAACAGAAATGCACAGTTGCATTTCTACTACTAAAGAGTAAATAACTGTTTTTATAAACTCAAGAAGAGAGGAAAAAGCATGTGAAGAAAGCACATATAAAAATACTGATGATCCAGATATTTCATTACCAACCAAACTTGGACAAATACAAACTAAATAATTCGTAATCATAGAAGTCGGAATAAAATATTTAACATTAGGAGTGATTGTAAGATATGTGCAAAACTAGCTTATGAAGCAATATAGCCCAGATTTCTTACTAGAGATGAAGGATGGAAGAGAACAATTTATAAGCATTATATATAATGGTCCAAGGTAAATTTTGCACCTTATCTCTTCTTGACATAGCCACTCAATCAACTTTGGATTATTAGTGTCAGCTGGATGAAGGAAGCTGAAGGAACAAATCAAAGAAAGTAAGTAGCAAGAATAAAATTGTAAAAGAGCAGAAACAAAAGAAGCAGAAAACATACTCATTGAACTCTGTCAAATTGAGGCAACCATTGCCATCCATGTCAGAGGCATTGAAGTGCTCCTCTTTCCACCAACCAACTTTCTCATCGGTTAAATTGTAATCTAGAAAGATTGGAATGAAGAAGATTAATCATACAATGTTCGTGTTCAACCACAGGCAAAAGAACATTTATGTTTAATTGTCATGCCGGACATGATCCTTTTTGTATATTTCTGGGCTCATGAAAAGGATACAAGCAACAGAACTTGCATTAACAGTCTAATGTTGATTAATATGTATTGCCATGCTTCCAATATCAGAAAGTACAACACAGATAATTGCAAATGTCATACCTTGAAGTACAGTCACAGTTGATTAAAACATGTAATGGAAAATCAAATTTAGAAGCAGAAAAAAGAAACTACTTAAATTTTAGAGTTTATGCAGATAATGATTTGATCAGGGACAGTCGCACAGAATAAAAGTTTAAACAGCATCTCTGGTATCCAACATGACCTAGTAGGTCCATGTGAGCTATACCCAACTCATTGATAGGGAGGCGCATGGATCTAGGAAGGGCTCCAACCATCAACTTTACAAAAGTTCTATTGTGATAAGCTTTGTAAGTTTATATTATGAAAGCCGGGTTATACTTACCATGAAAGATGCAGCGTAAGATTGTGTAATCAACTCAATGGAAAGGACCAAAGGAACATCATAAATGCAGTAACGTTGACCCAAAATATCATGTTAGGTATTGCCATACAATATTAGAATGCATTCTTAAGTTTGATGATAACTAACAAATTATTACTACTGAATCAAATTGAGCTATTGGTCAAACTAACAAATTTAGTGAAGCTCAGTTACGAAATTCATAAATGAAAGTTACCAACATACAAAAGCCACTTGGACACCTCTTAGAGCAAAGGGAGCATAATTGAAGTGGAGGTGTTAAAAGAAGAGCAAATTGAATTCATGGTAGCAAGACACGGTGTTAGCTGATTTTAGATGTCAAATCCCTAACCAACCTAAAACGTTTCTACCTATCCTAAAACCCTCTAGGTGATCCTGTTGGTGTTCCTAGACTTGTTCCTAAAGCTCTTAAAAACTAAAAATTGCCCAGAAAACCAGATTCAAAAGAAAAAAAAAATTGAGAAGATTTACAAGTGATAGGAGGATAGTTGCACATGCCAATTCGACCCTATAGACATGCGCATTACTTAGATTTGTTTACCAGTTTACAATTTCAAGCAATTTGAATGGCTGATTCAGCTTAATCTTGTGTCCTTTCTTTTCAAACTGATATATCTTTCTCCAAAGGATTCCGATTCTCTACCCATTCCTAAATGATATTCAATTGATTCCCAATTTGCAAGAACCTAATGCTCAACTATTTACTCCTCTAAAAGCCTTTCTTGACCTTAAAGATCTATTACCATACACTAACTTATTATTGCTTCCTTCGAGACTAAAAAAGGGACATTTATGAAGGATCAAACACATTGGGGCATTAAGAATTGACTACATTGCATGAGCAATTTCAAATCCTTTCATCATTTAGTTTTATCATCTCTTGTTGCTTGTTTGCTTAGGTCCTAAAGAATGTGCATCAAGTGTGTGTATTCTTTGTTGAGACATATTCGTTTTAGTTAGATTGATCTGTAAAAGAAAATTAGAAGATTGTGAGTGGCTTTAAGGTATCTTTAGATCATGACTAAGGTGAACCTCATACAAGAACAACCTAGGGGTAGATAGGAGGAATCTAAGACAAGGGACCAATCAAGGGCTTCTTATAATAGCAAATAAACATTAAAACTTTTCATAAGTTGTAAAATAAAATATTTAATATGAGAAAATGTGATTTTAATTGAAATTTTGAGAAGGATGTTCATGGAGGAGGAGATTATTAATAAAACCTCAATTCATCTTGTTTGCAATTGGTTCTTCCTTTGCATTTGGATTTAGTCAATTGTCTTGATAGTTTATTATGCTTTAAGCTTGGTTCTTGAGTTGGATGTAAGTTGTATGATTGAATATGCCTATTGTCGTATGAATTATCAACCAAATAGGGATAAATTAAAATTAATGGTATAGTTATAAAAACATTTGACTCACAAGATCTTTCACTTTCATCAGGCACACCTAAGTTTCTATTTTTCCAAATTCTTGCACCTCCTCCTTCTACCCCAAGATACCCTTACTTAATGAAATTAACATCTTGTTCTTTTTAATTTTTTTATTGCTCAAACATAACCATTTTGACCCCAAAAAAAAAAAAAAAGTGGATTTGTAAAAAAATATATATAGAGAGAGAGAGAAAATTATATATTTTTGAATGGAAGCAAATTAAAAGGGTTATCAAGACATTTTTGTAATCACATTGATGAGTAGTCTTTTTAATTTTTTTATTGCTCAAACATAACCATTTTGACCCAAAAAAAAAAAAGTGGATTTGTAAAAATAGAGAGAGAGATAGAGAGAGAGAGAGAAAATTATATATTTTTGAATGGAAGCAAATTAAAAAGGGTTATCAAGACATTTTTGTAATCACATTGATGGGTAATTTGAACTAGAAAATTGTTCTGTTAAATGAAAACAAATGGCATTGCTCTTCCTGAGACTCTCAAGAAGCTTTTGGTTTAATTTTTTAGCAAAAAATGAATTCTTTTGGGTAATCAAAGATTTTTTGCAAAATCATCTTAGTGGTTTACTTCAAAACATTATTCTCTTCAACTCAATAAAATTGCAAATATTCCTCTTTGAACTCCTAGAAAACCTTTAGTGTGTGTATATATATATATATAGATTTTTTGTTTGGGGCCCAAATGAATTGTTTTAGGCCATCAAGATACAAAAAAAACACACATTGATTGACACTTTGAACTCGGAAATAGTTCTTTTCAATTTGGAAAAAAAACAAAAAAATAAAAAACTAGACTCGCAGAAAGCCTTTGATTTTTGGCTAATGAGTTATTGTGGGCCATCAAGGTGTTTTTTATGGATATTTTTAACTTAGAAATAATTCTTCCCTATTCAAAATTACTAGAATACTCTATTCGAGGAAAGCTCATGTATGACATTTCTAGCCAATACAAGTTGTCTTGGGCATTAAGGTGTTTTTAGATGAAAATAAAAAAAATCAGGTATATATATATATATAAAGTGAACCATAGAAAATGTTTGCATATTAAATTCAGGTACATTTTATCTGTTAGATGAGATTAAAATTTGTTATATTTTCTCCTATCCACTCTTCCAACTTGATAAATTCAGGCACACTTAATTTCTGTAGCCGTTTGAGTCAAGAACAGAATTTATACCAAAGATTGGAGGAAAAAGATCCTAACAGTTTAATTTGATGTCTTATATCTGATGAATTGTACTGCTTTATCCTCAATCAAACTTTAAGACTGAAAACAAACTTCAATTAGACTAGTTCCAAGGTCCAGATCCTATCCTCAAAAACAAAATAAACTCCATGTTGCAAATTAAGCAACAAACTAAACGATAATTCCACATAAAGACTAAATTTATCTAGCTAGAACAGGAATATCAGGTATAGAAAAAAAAAATTGTGTGAACTAAGAGAAACCTAATATATATTTGAAAAGAGTGGCATTTACCGTAAGTTCGGCTGACCCAGTTTGGAGGCTCGTACTCCTGGAATGAAATGCACCCGTCATGGTCCTTGTCACGGAGCTCTATGTCTCGCCGAGTCCGGTGCAATACCTCGTTCTCCGCCTGCTTAAAGTTCCACCCAGTGAGCTCCTCGCGGGTGATGAACCCGTCTTGAGCGGAAACATCGATCTTGGGAAAGAGAATCTTGATGCGGTCGGTGACATTGAATTTGTCTTCGTCGTTGATGTAGTCCTCAGCGTCCGTGAATTTCTCCCACTCCAGCTGCGGCTCGGCGGGCGGGGCACCGCCGATCGAGACAAAGTGATTCCTCTCCCACTCACGATCGTCGCGGATGGTCTCCATCTCAGAGATAATCGGGTCGAAAGGGATGCGATGGCGGTCGCCAGGGGTGAGAACGATGGCGGCGGTTCGCAGCTTGAGGCGGCGGTGCGGCCGATGCTGGCGGCGCGGAGGGAGGGAGAGGAGGAGGAAGAACAAAAGGGCTACGGTCGCATACGCCGCCAATACAGGGACGACGAACCTCGCCATGCCGTCTCCTCCTCCTCCTCAAAGCCGCGCTGATTCTTGTTTGATCCGAGCGAACAAAGGGGATGAAGATTGAAGAGACGAGAGGAATTGGAATCGGAACCGGCACTGCCTTGCGAATCCAAAGTCAGCACTCACCCAGACACATACTCTCCAATACCCAGAACCAACTCTTTCTCGGTCCGCGATTTGTTGGTAAATAAAGAAGGTAAACGAAAGAGTAATCAACGTTAGGGTCGCCAACTGTCAATGATTTTGTTCCCGTAGGCTTCAGGAGATCTCAATATCGTAATTTTCCCACGTGCTGGTCAGCGCACTGATGCCGATTAGATGAAAATTAATTTCTTTTATTTACAAGAAACACATGTCACGGTTTTGACGTTCTTTTCTTTTTTTTTTAATCGATGTTTAGACGGTTTAGTTTTATTTCTCAACTCATCCGAATAACATGGCTTACCCAACTTAGGCTAATTATATCTTTTTAATCAATTTATCAATTTTAATTTGATTAGTTGCCACAAATAATTTATCATTCCGGACACTGTACAATCATATAACATATATGTAATTATATATTTTTTAAACAACTTATGGCTCGGTCACTTATGTTTACCCCGTAGCTTAACGTTGACAACCTTCTGCATTTTGGGTGGCTAACACAGACTGGTTCGACAGCCCGGCCACTCTCTGATGGGGAGTTTGATGCAGTGTATATTAATATATATATTTTATAAACATGTGTGGGGGAAGACAAAAATAATAATAATAATAATAATAATTAAAATACAAGAATCATTTTATTCTAGGTATACCTAATAGATGACGTAGAGAAAAAAGTCCGAATCGAGTCTTCGCTTCGGTACTAGCTGAAGTGGGGAGACGAAACGATCCGAGAGAGGGATTGTGGCTCGACTTATCTAGCAGCATAAACCTATTGGACGATACCAAGCGAGGCAAACAACAACCGAAGAGACTGTTGTTTAGCATAGATCCTTGTTGATGTAGGTTGTGTGGCCGGCAATAAGGGGTTTCGAGGTCAATAGGTGACCGTCGGATGGAAGGGTGCCGGCAGCACAACCTTGCACACGATTGTTGGCGGGGCTGCTATGGGCAACAGTGACGGCTGTCCAATGACTTCCAAAGCCATTGGTCGATGGCGCTTTGCATCGGTAGTCGATAGGTCGCCGAAGGAGGGAGAGCAACCGGTGGGGCTACACACCAGCGGAGCTAGGCGGCACAAGAGGCGACGGTGGCAGTGTGTCGGTGGCGTCGGTGCAAGAAGAGGGAGAGGAGGAAGACCTAAACCTAATCCAATTAGGTTTTGGGTTCATTTTTTTAGTTTCTCCCAACTCTATATCAATATATAGATCCCTTAATGGATTAGAGAAGCAAGTCCAATACTCGTGTCCATTAACCCACAACCCATATCATTAGCCTTGAGTTTGGTTCAATACCAAACAACGTTAGCTCAAAATCAAACCGCTTGCCCAAGATATCAAAGTATAAGCTTTCATAACCAAGATGACTTGAATACCTCAAGTCAAAGAAAAGTTACACTTAAACTGCAATGAGATCTTCATTGATATAACTATATATGTATAAAACTATATGAAGTCTCATGACAAGTCACTCTAATGAACTAGTTACCATTACTAGCATCCGTGTTTAACTCTCGACGCCTCAATGTCTCCAGCCAGTTAGAAATAATAGCTTGGTTAGGCCAAGGAGTATAACTCGTAATAGTCTCACAAAATTGATGATGTTTGAACACATCAATTCCTCAACTATGGAAGATTTTAATACATTCATAATTACACATATAGAAATGCTCACTAGTCATGATCGAATCACAAGTTCTCTCATGCTATGAATCATATTACAGATATTTAGTAAGTGAATTTAAGATCCAATCATATATATATAACATGTATACTCAAATAGTGAATCTTTATTTATCTAATAAATAGTATATGCCATAAGGCGAATTGTCTTAGAGCATCTTTCAAATATAACACTCTCGTAATCACCCACCAACTGCATCTTTTCATTGAATAGCTTCGCCAGCAGCACCCGTTGGATCGCCTGCTGCACCTTTGCCCCCTCCTGCTCAAGCACTGCCAGCTCTGTCGACTCATCCAGCTTCCGCACGTATATAGTCGATCCCACCCCTGCTCTCTTGTTCTTCCCGACATCAAACTTCTTCATAGTGTCGACTGTGGCCCTAGTGCGTAAAGCCTGGTTCATAACCTTGGGGTCCTTCATGATGCTAGCAGTGGGCTTTTGTTGACTCAAAAACATTGGCTCCTAGTCCTGCATTCGTTAATTTTCCCGTCATCCGTGTCGACATTGCAGTTAATAGCAATGATATGAAGGTTGAATCCCGAACGTTGTATTGTAAAGTGGAGAGGTAAAGCTTGAAATTGTTGATTTCTAGAAGATGGTTGATAGGGCGATTATTTATAGACAATGATTGAAACTAAAAACGTACGCTAGAAACTTCATGGTGTTTCTAGTTTCATCAGGTGATATAGGAATTATCTAGGCTTTCGCGGATGCTAAGTCCTATTGAAGTTTGAATGGGCCAATCCAATCAAGCTAGCCAAGATGAAAGAGTTGACCATTCGATTTAGATAAACCAAGATGACTCTCTGTCCTTCTCCAATCAATTTACCAGATCCCGCACTCTGCTTAGTCTCCGACTCCTTAGGGCTCAGCTCCCCACCTCCTTTCGCTAAGCTAGCTCATCCGCATTAGGTCTCGCCGACCCGATGCCTTGCACGTCTTCGCCTGACTCCACTCTCTGACCCCTAGAGGCTTAGCTTCCAACTCCTTATTGGAGAATCAGATATAAAAATTTGATTGTGATTTTGTGATTATTGGAGAATTAAATGCAAAGATCTTATTGTGATATAAATTTTGAAATTGTAAATATTATAGTTATGACAATATTCTGTTGTAAATTTTCTAGAATAGTTTAGTTTCCAAAATTAAATATTTGTATTCTTTATATTATTTTTCAATTTAATGGAAACCAAAGAGGGAAATTTCTATCTATTTGTTTTGTCCTTCGCTGTATCAAAGCTCTTAGTCTTTTCTTTTTAACAAAACTCTAATGTCTTCCTCCCTCCTCTCTATGGCCACTAATCAAACTTAAGTAGAGCTGTCAAATAGGTCAACCCATAGTAGAGTGGGTCGGCTTGTGGCAGCTCAGTCATTTGGCGGGGTAGGACGGGTCGATCTATTATCTTGGTGGCTTAGGAAATCCTCAACTCAACCCAACTTAAGGCGGGTTGTGGGCTCGGCGGGCCAACCCACGAGCCCACCAAAAAATAAAAAAATAAAAATATATATAGAAAAGTTTAAAATTTTTAAATATAGATTATGATTAAGCAGGTCAAATGCACAAGGCTATTAAATTTTCCATTTTAGTTTTATGTTTGGGAGAAACATTTATTTTTTCTCAACCCGAGAGCCAATCCAAATCCGCCGCGGACTGACTCGCACGGATCGCAAGCCCAAGAAGGTCGACTCACCTCGACCCATGTTTAAATGGATTGATAAAATGTCAACCTAACCCGCTTAAATTATTTGGCAGAGTGAGCTAACCCGACAGACCCAAACCAAATTGACAGTTTGAAACTCAGGTGACCATCCACAATTTTGCCAATCCGGCCTCTCCTCTCACCCTCATCAGATTCTTCATCAAGATATTATTAAACTTACCTCCACCAATTATATCTCTTGAAAACTACGGATTGAAACTATCCTCATTAGATACGATCTCTTCAAATTTCTTGATGCTCTCACTTTTGTTCATCACCCATAGTTCGTGTGAATGATGTTAACGCATCTAATCCAGATTACATTCCTTGGATCTGATAGGATGAGTTTTTTTTAGCACTCTTGTTGGCTCCATCCCTTCTCCTCTAATTCCTCTATTCAACAAGCGGCTAGCTCTCATGATGCTTGGACTATTCTTGCTAATACTTATGCTCATCTGTCTCGTAACCACATTAACCAAATGAAGGATTAACTCAAATGGGGTATTAAAGTCACAATCAATTTCAAAATATATGCATTTATTAAATATCGTTCTAATGAACTTGTTGTCATTGGTAAACCAATAGATCATATGAACCTAATGGGTTTGATCGGTATGATCATGGATTTTGATATGTGTGTCAATATGATTAAGTTAGATTTTCATATTGTTTGATGTGTTTTGAGTCAAACAGGACTTGGTGGAACACACAAAAGGAAAATCTCATCCCAGTGCTCGGGTCCTCGAGTCGGTGAAGGATGGTGCATCCGAGGAACCACCGGATAAGGAGCAACGGAGTGGAGCCGAGGGAAGTAGACTTCAAGACATATGCGAAGGATGACATTGGGACGAGTCGAGGGCTTGGATCATCCGAGGGACAAGAGGCAAAGGAAGAGAGTTTCAAAGGGCGACTCCAGAGAGGATGAGCGTGAGTGTGTAACCATATCAGTCGATTGGTAGAGACACCAGTCGACTGAACTTTCTGTAAGTTTAACAGCAAGATCAGTCGACTGGTCTGAATGGCAGTCGATTGGTCCATTCAAAAACTAGTCGTTGGCTAAGCACCAATCGACTGGTCCTAGTGGCAGTCAACTGGTATCGGGGCTGAGCTGTTTTGTTAACATCTTTCTCCTCTATTTAAAGGGAAGCTTGAGACTTGAGAAGGGTTAGCTGTTTTCTGTGTAAGACCTTCTTGTTGGGTTTCGATTGCGCATGGGAAACCTCTCCATGTCCCCGGATTAAAATTTCTTCAATCCGAATGGAGAACAATTTCCCAAACAACCGACTCATCATCGTGCTAACTGATTGAGTGACCGCTTGAACAAATTTGTTGTTCAAGCAATCTAACTCGTCTAACCGATTAGCCATGAAATAGACGACGAATGGATCGTCGGTTTTTGTGTTTATCATCGGGGTCCAAGATAATTATCAACATGAAATATAAACATATGATAATTAAACAAGATCAAAGTGAAAGGAACCAAAACAAGAAGATATACCTCTCATTTACCTCGCGATCTTCTATTATATGACCCAACCTTTCTTGGACGTCGAGTGGGTGATGATCTTCCAAGAAACGAAGTCACCAAGGCACTTTCTCCCTCCACAAGCTTGGCCGAAAACCCTAACACCAAAGTGGTGTTGCGCCGGCCACCACCTTCTCCTTCTCCTTTCTCATCGCCGGCAAAACCCTTGTTTTGTGATCACCGCCGGCAAAGAATAACAAGAGAGGAAGAGGATGAAGAAGTAGAAGAGGAAGAAGAAGAAGAAGACTCTTCTCCACAAGCTAATCCAAGCCGCAACCCTCCTTCTTTCTCTCTTCTTGCCGCCAACCAACTTCAAGCTCAAAGAAGTGCCGCCGGCGACCACCTCTTCTACTCTTAGCTTGCGCACACCCTTAGGGGAGGAGAGGAGAAGAGAACAAAGGGAAGAGGAAGAAACTAAAGCCCTTCCTCAACCTTCACCGAACCCCTTCCTTCCACCTTGCGCCGACGCCACAAGCTTGACCTAGGAGAGAGAGGTTGAGAGAAAAGAGAGAGAGGCTCTAGGGTTCTCTTGGATCGTATGCCTTGGTCTCATGACACATGAGGTATTTATAGGCTACAATAGGGACCATGAGGAGGAGTTGGGTCTTGGCCACCTAATGGATCAAAACCCGATCCATTAATTATGATCCAATCAACTAAAAGATCACCATTGAATTACCTCACCAACCTCCATATATAAATATGGTGTTAGGACCTTGTCGTCTTGCTAGAGGGGGGGTGAATAGCAACTTTTCGATTTCGTCTTCCTACAAGCTGTTAGTGCGCAAGCGGAATAACAAA
>JAGFNQ010006490.1:99074-120448 GCA_024364735.1 Boesenbergia rotunda
CATGATCCCCAATTAATCGAATGATCAACGGTTGACCTCAGAAATAATTCTGAAACCCTTCAGCAGCTTTAATTCCTTTCACCATCTTATACCCACTTGGTTCAGGACACGGTCTATGTGTGTCAGTCCCCACTAGGGTGACTACGTCACACCTAGCCCAAGTAATGTCTTTCTCGTCCAACGGATTCTAATTACTCTCATGTTTCTGAGAGATTCATACTCGGAACATGTGATGCTCTGGCCAGAGGCTTCGAGTAACAATCCGATGATAGGCCTTGGGTATACATCTCCTCGCAAGGAGTGGTGAATCCTTTGTAGGCTGTTCAAACATCTTTAGGTACTTCGGCTTATACCCAATCATCCTGGGTCCACACCTCCTTGGAGATGCTTGCTTAAGATGTCAAAGTATAAGTCTTCATGACCAAGATGGCTTGAACACCGCAAGTCAAAGGAACATCGCACTTAAGCTGCAGTAAGAACTTCATTGACATATCTATATGTAGATTACCATATGAAGTTTTACAGCTAGTCACTCCAATGAACTAGTTCCCTTAACTAGCATCCATGTTTATCTCCGGACATCCCAATGTCACCAGCCAGTGAGAATCAGCTGATTAGAGAATAACCCATGCTAGTCTCCACAGAATTGATAGTGTCCGTATTAATCAATTCATCGACTAGGGACAATTTCAATACTTCACAATTGCACATGTAGAGATAATAACTAGTTGTGAATTCATCACAAATTCTCTCATGCTGTGAATTGTATTGCGGACATTCAGTAAATGAGTTTAAGATCTCAATCAAATACATGAACATGTATACTCAAATAGTGAATATTCATTTATTAAAGTAAATGATTACAATCATAAGGCGATTGCCTTAGGTCACTTCTCTCATATTACTAACAGTATTCGTATTTTTCCTGAATCCCGAACCAAACACAAGTACCTACGATCAAAAGGTCGTTCGGGAAGTTTTCTGTCCCTGTACAGATCATTTTGTTCATAGAATTAAATCCAGAGTAATAGGGTGGAATCCCAACGCCATCACCACCATCATACCAATGACCAAATGCAAAAGAAAGATCTATTAATGCAGCTCGTCCAAAACTTGATGGTCAAATTAATAATCATTTGCTATCCTCAAATGCACTACATAGGAACACATATGGGTGCAATGCAAATTTATTTAAAACCAAATGCCATGAAAACCTAACAAACTACAAAGACTAAAAACAACTAAAAGAAAAACACAATCTATAAGCAATGTAAGAAAGTGAAATGTAAAACAAGAACACACTCCCCTTTACACTGGGTAGATAGCCTCCTGTAAGTCCACCACCTCCTTCAATCTCTCCTTAACTCCTTCATGAAACAATTTAAGGCAATGACCATTCACCTTGAAAATCCTTCCTATGGGAAACTCTTGTACATTGACAACACTATAAGGAAAAACATTACTGCACAAAAAGCTTCATCTCATTTGGATTTCAACATACTTGTATAAATCTAAGTTGAGAATTGAACAATGGAACCTTGCCCCCCACATGAAAGTTCTTCCTCAAAATCTCCTTATCATGAAAAGCTTTTGTTTTTGTTAGGACGATTGCATTAAGCTAAGAGGGGGGGGGGGTGAATAGCTTTCTTTCGGTTTTTCTTCCTACAATGGTTAGTAAGTGCAAGCGAAAATCTCAAATCAAAATTAAACAATGCTAACACATCACCTTTACGTGGTTCGGAGATGAAAACTCCTACTCCACGACTATCCATAAGGTGGACGATCCAGATCCTTCGGTGTATGATTCCCGGAACGCCTCCGGCTAGCCTTCGTCGCACCTTGTGAGTGGAGAAACCTCTCCACCACACTTTGACAACCGAAAATAGTAGTACCAGTCGACTGCCCAGTTCCCAGTCGACTGGGACCTGCAAACACAAACCTACATAAAGATCAGTTGACTACCCCAAGAGCAGTCAACTGATACACAGAAATCTGAATTTTTCCAATCGAAATTCAGAAACCCCTAAAAAATTTCACAAAATTTGAAAAATTTTGAAATTTTACAAGCATATTTCATATGATGTATTGAATCATAGAAAATAAAGTTTCGGGAAAATACCAAATATGCTTGACTTTTTGACAAGAATTCCAATTCTTTGAAAACACTCTACTTTGTATCATCTCTCCATTCTAGATTTGAAATCATGTAGTTTCCAAGTCTATCCTTGTAACACCCCAAATTTGTCAATGTAAAATCATGACAATGTATGAAAATGGTTATAATGAAATGATATGAATTTCATGCAATCACATGCCATGAAATGTTATGAATGCATGAAATATTATATTCATGAAAATGGAATATTAAAAATATTATGAAATAATATTTTTGGAATATTATGAAATATTCTGAATTCATAAAATATTATTCATATTATGAAATTTCATGATGGGCTTGGTTTATTGGGCTTGGAAATGAATGGTGCTAAAAAAAATGAAAGTGCAAAGTGGAGGAAGCAAGGATTGAACCTTGGACCTCCTAGTTGCACTCACTATGTCATAACCAATGAACCAAGCAATATTTCATGTAGACGGAGAAAGGAACATGCTTGTTAAGTGTGTAAGAGTGAAGAGACATGCTTCTTCACAAGAGGTGTATAAATAGGATTAAGAGAAGGAAGTTAGAGGAAGTTACTTCATTCTTCTTCCTCCTTTCTCCTTCTTGCCGAGCCTAGCCCTCTCTCCCTTTCCATTTTCGAAATTCCAACCCTAGGGTTCTAACCCTAGGGCAATTGCAAGAAGGGGAAGCCAAGTGTTAACACTCCCTACCAAGACCAAGGAATATTAGAAAGAAGTTTTGGAAGGAAAGGATCTTCGCATACCCTCCAAGTGTAGGGTACCCTACGATTTCAAGAAGGCGAAATTTCCAGCGCTAGGATGTAAGTATCCTCTCGCCTGTAGCATAATTGCTATTGAATGTTACTTGTTTCATTCTTTTGAAAAATCACAAGGACCATCCCTTATAAGACTTTCGGCCACCACCATGAAGTAGGGCTTGGTTACTTTTTATTGCATGAGGAGATGCCTAGAAACTTAGGGTATACATGTAGATGGATTTTTCTTCATGGTGTCAAGAACAAAACCTAGGGTTTTGCTTTGTAGAGGGTTTCGGCCACCCCTTGTAAGGGGTCCAAGAGAAGAGTTTTTTTGATCAAACTTGATGCATACTAGTAACCCTAGGGACTTTATATTCATATGTGTTGTTTCCCAATTTTTGAGAAGACAAAATTAGGGTTTAGCACCCTATATGACTTTCGGCCAAGGTATTGAAAAAGGGGCTAGTGAGAGTTGAGTTATCCTAGAAAACATTCATGCTTAGGGTATGGAATAATATTGTATACAAGGTGTTTGTATAATTGTGTGTGAAGTTTGGATGTCAAAAGAATCTAGCCTAGCCTACTCTACAAGGTTTCGGCCACCCCTAGGGAAATTAGGGTTCAAGGTTGAATGATTTTCCCTATGATATATCCATGCTTAATGATATAAGTGAAGTGTTTGTAAGAATGCTTGAATGAATGCTTGGTGGGAAAACCAAATTCCTTACTTGTATGTTTCGGCCAACCCTGGTTCTATGGTTGGGAAGTACCTAATGAGACCATGAAGCATGCTATTACATATGTGATATGTGTATAAATTATGTGACCTATCTTGTTAGGTATAAAAGCATGCCTTATAGCCCATGGGGCACTCTTATGACATGAATATGATGTGATTGAGATGTGGTTGATAATATGCCTAAAAAGGAGATACTCTATTGAAACTGGGATCAAGAGCACCCGAATGCGTGGTGTGTCCCTAGGGGATCAAGAGCACCCGAATGTGTGGTGTGTCCCTTTGAGAAGTGATTAAGAGTACCTTTAGGCATATACATATATGAGTAATTGCATGATAAATTACTTTACTTTGAAAAGTTGTGTACCCGACTCGGAAGGGGGTCGTTAAACAAATCCAATGAGCATGTTAAGGTCATGGCATTGGTAGGACGGAAGGGTCCTGCTCTAATTAGATTGGTGGCTCGCTACCCCAATTTATTAGGGAACGCGCATGATGTGGTACTACAACTGGGCCCTGGATGATGATATGTTATATTGAAGTACTTACCATTATGGAACTTTTTGAAAAGCATATTTTCTCATTATGTGATGATCTTGTTCTGTAAAGTACTTAGAGATAAATTGATGTGATGTTTATGATGCTTGATGAGATGCTTATGATGCTTAATCTTGTTCTATCTTGATTACTGAGTACATGATATGATGTATCGATATGGATTTTGCGAGTAGGCCCGGATTCTTACTAAGCATGTTTTGCTTACTAGTTCATGTTGTTTTCTTATGCTGCAGATAGCGGTAAGAAATACTTGAATTAAAGGAAGAGGCAGAGGGAAGGCTAGAGGATGTGTGTGGTGATGGCTCGGGAAAGAACGAAAGATTCTATCTACCTTGTTTTGTCTAGAATCTAACTGCTTCCTATAAAAGATTGAAATTGTATTACTATACTCTGAGTATATGATGATTGTGACTACTCTACTGTTAGAGATATGAAACCTAAGCCATGTTAGCTAATACTACTATTAATGTCTAATTCCTAGAGTATGCATGCTCAGTAAAATGCTAGATGTTACTACTTTCGGTTGCTTATGAATGCTTCTTTTGTATATGCTTCTTTTGCATGTGTCTAAGACTAGATAACTCTTGCTATGTGATTACTTGAGACTTCATGCTATAGTGTGTTAAATGATTTTCATATTAGGTTGTAAATGCATGTAGATATAAAAGAAATGAAAAGAAAACCTTGCTTGGTAAATTAGTTTCAATAAGCATGCTTATTACTAGTTCATGTATTGTGACTGTTTTGTTTGGATATACATGTTTAACATGATTGGATGATATGAATGTATGGACCCGTAACCCCGCCTTTAGGGTAGATATAAGGTCGGGCGTTACAATCCTATATTATTTAAAACATAGAAATGTTTTCTAACCTCTCCCCTCTTTCTAAATTAATATTTAAGAAATAAAAAGTGATAAAGACTCCTCCTTATTACCATAATCTATTGAAAGAAGACATAGTAAAACTTCATCATATAACCACAATGTAATAATAAGGAAATGAAACTTCATATGAGCAATATCAACCATGAATTAGAAGTTCACAGACAATCACAATTAAGTGCTACATAAATCTTCAAATATTATAATGTGAAATATAGTGTTTGTGAGATAAATGAATGCTAAAGCTAAGTAGACTCTCAATACTATCCAACCCAAATCAAGCTAAGCCAACATATCATCGCCTGGAGGAGGAGGAGGAGGAGTCTGATACATAAGGTTCCAGTGTTCCATCATCTCATACATCTCGTCCTGGCACTGCTAGAACCTCTGAAACTGCTCCGTGAGACCGTGAACCTCCCCCTGAATATCAACCTGCCGCTGCTGGGCACTCTGAAAGTCCTCCCTAAATCCATGCATCTCGGTCTCTAGTCGGGAGAGACACTCCTCTGTAGTCCCAGCAGGAGCAGCAGCAGCAGGAACAACCTCCTCATCATCATCATCAAAATTGGAAGCGGTAGGATGACGTCGCCAGACCGTCTCCCCCTGATGCCTTTCAATACCCGCTAAGGAAAGTTGTCGAGAACCTATCTGGTCGTAATCTTTGGACAGATGATGCAACTAATCTTTAACAACATTAATACCCCTAGATTTAAAGAATTCGATAAAAATATCACCGAATGACATGTAGACTTTCCTATTGACAATATGCGAGAAATGTACAATGGATGTGAATACATGCAAAGCAATGTCAATATCTAATCTCCTCTCTAGTGCATACATTATCATCAAGTGAGGTAGCCGAATCTTCGACCTTCTCTTGGTGGCAATGGGTAGAATACAATCTAGGACAACATTATACAGTATGTTACTGACTGAACTCATGCGCTTAGCTTCGAAGATACAATCTAGAAGAGGGCGAGGATTATTGATGTAATAACGATGAACCTGATCCACGGTGACATTGGCAAGGACAAAGGCTCAATAACTTTAGGAAAACATGTGAAGGGGTTATCGGAGACCCTACAACCTAAAAATGACCCTAATACAGCAAGTGTGAAGGGAATGGTAACTCCCTGTACCATAGACTCATATATCCCATCATTGGGACCACTACATATATGATTAGCATAAAATTCCTTACACAGGTCAACGTTGACAAACTGCTGACACTATACAAGTTTTTCTAAGCCAAAATGGGTGATTATCTCAACAATGTGAGGAGTATTCTCCCTAAAATATGATTGGATGAGATATTAATAGTTCATTAATATAAAGTCAGCATTTACAAATCTCTATCGGCAGATCTCGGATAGGAACCGAGGAGCCGCAGGATCTTTGGAATGTTGCTGGGATGGTCCCTCACCCATCCTTCTCTTTTATGCAACCCTAAAATACAATTACCCCATGCATGTCCCATGAATGACCCCATCAAAAGGAAAAACAATGAAAACCATGAAAAATGGAGAGAGTTAGTTATGAATCATACATTATCTGGGAAAAGTAAATCGAATAACTCGTTACCATTTCCCTAGTCATTGCATTATGAATGATGATCAAGGTTTGACTTAAAGACGATGTTCTTGTTGCCCTAAACTCAGATCAAGGGTGAAGGAAGGCTAGGAATATGATTCTAGAACTTGGGAAGGCCTAAAACAGTTGGGGAGGTCAAGGGAGAGGAGAAATCGCAAGGGGCAGTGCTTGAAACCCTAGGTTTGGCCGCCCCCCGCGTGGGGGGTTTCTTTTAAAAACTTGCAACATTAGTCGACTGCCCCTGGGCCAGTCGACTAATAAACCTTACAGAAAGATCAATCGACCAATCCCTGATCAGTCGACTGATCTCTGATCAGTCGACTGATGTTTCAAATATCCTAGTTTATGATTTAAACTAGATCAGTCGACTGCCTCTGCATCAGTCGATTCATACCCCAATTTCAGCATTTCTGATCAGTCTTCAGAAATGCACTAGAATTTTTTCATATCTCCAAAAATTTTCAAATTTTGTAGAGAAATTTATGGTACCCGTGTCTACTTGGGAAAAATACATTTACCCATATATCTATCACCGATCTCAAAATTGACACAAAACTCAAACCTATCTAAATGGTTCAATGTATCCTCGACCTAAAGTCCTATTTTTGATCTCTCCTTGATGTATCTCCCCATCCCTATTGGGATTTAGGCCCTTGGATGGTGCGCATGGATTCTATCCATTGTCATGCCCCTGAATAAAACGTTCATTAATTGAAATTAATCTGGACACAAACGATACTTCCAAGAGATCGTTTCGTTGTCGAGCTAACCACTTGAGCGATCGCTTGAACAGAACTTGTTGTTCAAACAATTTGACTCTTCTAGTCGGATACTGTCGAAAAGACAATGACGTATGATCACAGATTTTTGTCTTTACAATTGGGGTCCAAATTAATTAACAAATAACTAACTACATTGACAAGGCAAGAAATAAAGAACAAGAACAAGAATTGAACAAAAACAAAACTTGTACCTCTTGATCTTCTATTGTATGACCTCCCTCCTCTAGGACATCGTGTGGGCGACGATCTACCAAGAGTTGAAGCCGCCTAGACCACTCTTCTCTTCTCTCTTACTTGCGCCAACCTCCAAGAGGAAAGTCCCTCTTCTCCTCTTCTCTTCTTTGCCGCCGACCACCACCACCTTCTCCTTCTTTGTGCCGCCAGCCAGCTAGGAGGAATCACCTCCAAGATTGCATCACCTCTTGAGAAGGAGAAGAAAGAATCAAGAGAAGAGGAAGCTCTCTTCCTCTTCTTTGTGTTGCCGCCAAACCCCTAGGGAGAGGGGCGCCGGCCAAGAGAGAACCAAGGAAAGAAAACCAAGGAAGAGATTAAACCGAAGCTTTATAAACCAAAGAAGTTATTATTTTGGGTCTAGGCATCATGAGGTATTTATAGGCTACAATAGGGACCATGAGGAGGAGTTGGTTCTTGGCCACCTAACGGATTTTTTTAGCCACAAAAATTTTTAGCCATAAAAAATTTTTTAGCTACAAAAATTTTTAGTCACAAAACCAGATCCGTTAATAATGATCCAATCCACTAAAGGATCATTATTGAATTACCTCATCAACCCCCATAATAAAATATGGGCTTCAATATATTATTTGTACAAAATTCTCCCCGTGTTTAAGATATCGTATGTCCGTTAATTAATTATTTAATCTGACAATTAATTAATTAACTTATAACTCCATGAGTAGTACCACTCAGCCTTATTATCATGTCGGACCAGGTCCACCTACATGGTTTACATGATAAACGTTATGAGCACCTCAAGGGGACATCATCATCCTAAAATAGGGCACGGTTTCCTCCTATAATCAACGACACACCATGAAAATAATACTATTTCCCAATTTACCAGCCTATCGATTTAATGAAAAAATCTCGCCCACTGGTAAATCAAAGAAATAAGTACTAAGTACATATGCACATTATTATATCAGGATTAAGCGGATATACAAAATAATATCTTAAGGTCTGATTCAATTTTATAGTCAGTATAAATTGAATCACCTCAATGTTGGTCCGATCAATACACTCAGAGAGTACTAGTGTAACTCTATGGTAAAGACAGACCATATCAAATTACACTACAACCATGCCAATGGTTTATCGAAGACCATCTAGGATGAGAGCCTCTTCTTATACCCTACATGAGGCTGATAATGTGATCTTCTGTGTGACACCACACACCATGTTATCTACAGTGTAAAGTATTAGACATCATGCAAACACATATATACAGATATAAAATTCAATCATGATCATGTGATTCTTATTCCAAAATGTAGATGCTCATACAAAAAGGCTAGGCACTTTGTATACATCCTAACAATCCCAAACCTCAATGCATCCTTAGCATTAGTTTATATGACATCTCCACATTAAGACCCAATTTTTATCCAATATACCTCCATTGTCATATTTTTCCATGATACCTTACGTTTGATGTGTCAAACCCTAGGATTAAGACTCAATTTTGTCTCTAAATCCTTTAGCACATCCCACAATTCATCTAGTCCTTTCGGAGAAACCCTCTTGAGATCCATTTGATAGTAATATGAGAGAAGTGTCCTAAGGCAATCGCCTTATGATTGTAATCATTTACTTTAATAAATGAAAATTCACTATTTGAGTATACATGTTTATGTATCTGATTGGGATCTTAAACTCATTTACTGAATGTCCGCAATACAATTCATAGCATGAGAGAATTTGAGATGGAATCACAACTAGTGATTATCTCTACATGTGCAATTGTGAAGTATTGAAAATATCCCTAGTCGATGAATTGATAAATACGGACACTGTCAATTCTGTTGAGACTAGCATGGGTTATTCTCTAATCAGCTGATTCTCACTGGTTGGTGACATTGGGATGTCCGGAGATAAACATGGATGCTAGTTAAGGGAACTAGTTCATTGGAGTGACTGGCTGTAAAACTTCATATGGTAATCTACATATAGATATGTCAATGAAGTTCTTACTGCAGCTTAAGTGCGATGTTCCTTTGACTTGCGGTGTTCAAGTCATCTTGGTCATGGAGACTTATACTTTAACATCTTAAGCAAGCATCTCCAAGGTGGTGTGGACCCAGGATGGTTGGGTATAAGCCGAAATGCCCGAAGATGTTTGAACAGCCTACAAAGGATTCACCACTCCTTGCGAGGAGATGTATACCCAAGGCCTATCGTCGGATTGTTACTCAAAGCCTCTGGCCAAAGCATGACATGTTTAGAGTATGAGTCTCTTAAAAACATGTGAGTAATTAGAAATCCAAAGGACGAGAGAATGTTACTTGGGCTAGGTGTGACGTAGTCAGCCTAGTGGGGACTGACACACACACACCATGTCTTGAACCAAGTGGGTATAAGATGGTGAAGGGAATGAGGCACGATTCATTAGAGCTGCTGAAGGGTTTCAGAATAATTTCTAAGGTCAACCGTTGACCTTTCGATTAATTGGGGGTCATGATGTACTACTAGGTGCCACTCATGATCGTTCTATAATCGGATGATTATAGACGGCCAACATAAATCGAAAGCCTAGTTAGTCACACGCACTACGAGTAATCCGAGGGATTTAAAACGAGTTGAAAATTGGATTTTCCAATCAAGAGAAATAAGTCGAATCTGAATTTATCAGAGGCGCAACGGAAGCTTAAAATGGCTAAGTCTTTTGAAGGCTTATTGGGCGAATTAAATGAGTTTAATTCGCGAGGGTTTGACCGGCCACCACATGGAGAGAAACCAATTTATTTCGTTTAAATTATAAAATAAATCAAGTGCGATTTGTTTTATAAAATTATGGATAAATAAATTGATATATAAAGAAACTTATATAAAGAGATTTATGTAAAGAAATTTATATAAAGGAATTTATAGAAATTTATTCTTTTTATGGAAATAAAAATGAACCATAGATTGGTTTTATTTTATTTATAAAATCAATTATGAATTGATTTTTCCATGATAAGAAAAATTTATATAATAAATTTCTTATAAATTTTATTCCATAATAAAAGGAGAGATGAGTTTGTTTTATTATAGATTTAGTTATAATAAAACTTAGCATAACGGAATAATTCATAAGAAAATTTATAGGATAAATTTCTTATGAAAATTTATTCCATTAAGAGGAGACTTGGCGATGGAGAGGCTACTATATAAAGGAACCAAGGCAAGCCTTGAATTCCAATTAATCAAGAGATTAAGAAGTTCTCTCTCTCTCATTCTCTCCCTCTCTCTCTCTAGGGCCGGCGCCCGCCCCTTCTCTCTCTGGGGCCGACGCCCCTTTCTCCCTCTAGGGCCGGCGCCAACTCCCTAGCCGTGAGCCACCACCAAGACGAAGCGGGTCGCGACTTCTTCCTTCCTTCACGGAATCTTGATTCCGTTACTTGGTGGTTAGTTTCCATATCTCTCTCTTGATATTCTAGTTGTGTCTTTGGAGAATCTAGTAGTTCTTGTCGGTACAAAACTCGTGGCTTTGCGAAGTCATCCCGAAGAGAACTCGGCGTGGACGCGAATAGAGGCGAAGCTTCCAAGGGACGCTACGGTTGAATCTCGTCCCTTTCTTCGAGTTACGCGAGGTACAAAGTAAATTATTTTACTTTTCTGTAAAATTTTAATTTATGATAATGTCCACACATCATAAGGTCGCATGCTAGATACGTGGTTAAAAATAATTTGAGAAATTATTTATGCTAATTCTTCCGCTGCACGTAAATATTTTAAAATTTACGATCCCGTATCATTGTCAACATGCACCCGGTCCCAACAGTGGTATCAGAGCCAAGTTAGTGTTCGACATAATCATATAATTGTTTTGCGAAAAACGTTGTCATGATCTCAATTTTGGAAAATTTTTCAATTATGAAAACTTTTCAATTATGATAAATTTTAGATTTAGGAATTTCAAAGTTTGGAAATCCTTATGAAATTTCGTAAACTTTTGAAATATCCTAGTTTCTGAAATTTATGATAATTGTGAAAACTTCTCAATTTTGAAAACTTTTTAATTTTGGAAATTTCCTATTTTGGAAATTTTCCAACTTTGGAAATATTTAAGTTTTCTTTATACCAGAAACTTACAATTATTCTGAAAACCTATTATGAAATCTCACAATTTTAGGCATTTTCTTTCAAGAAAGTCTAGACAAATTTATGGATCATTAATTGACAATTTAAATTCAAATTGGTTTTAAATTATTAACAAAATTCTTTATTTTGGATTGAGCCTCGGGGAGCCGTCCAATTTAAAGTTAGTTGTTGTAATTTAATTTTCCATTTAGAATAAAATTGTCATGTTTAATTTGGTTACGCCTCGGGGAGCGGACCAAATTGGATTTACGATAAATTTCTTTTCTTTGGGTATCTGAGCCTCGGGGAGCCACCCTTAGAAAACAATTTGTTGTAATTAATTAATCCATGAATAAAATATGTGATCAAATAAAGGAAATTTGATTTAAGAGGTGATGCTCTTACATATTGTTGTCTCCAAAATTAATTAGGAAAATGGTTTCCTATAGAGTTTTCTTAAATGAGATTTTCATGAAAATAATATGTGGTTGAATTAAGGGAATCTGTCTCTTAAATTAATAAGATTTGATTTAGAGAAATCAATGTCTTAAACATATTATTTCCGAAATTGATTATGACAATTTAGGAAATTGTTTCCCAAAACAATTCCTTGAATAAAGTATGAAATCGGGATTAGGAAATCCGGTTCCTAATCCAATTAATGAGACTTGATAAATTAAGTCACATACATACTTTATTAAGGAAATCGTTAGTCATGACATAATTATATGTCATGAATGTGCTTTAAAAAGAAAGGATGAGACTCAAAACCCCTTACAAAATATTAAGGCTAACACCTTCCATTAATATGGTTAGAACCGGAGTTTTGTTTCTCGTTTGGGTTGATGGACACATCCATGCCCAGCTTGAACCTCAATATGTTCAAACCATGAAATTAGTTTATAAATAATATAGTTGGAGTCAGAGGTAAATCCTTAGTTTTGGTTGTTGGACACATCCAAGCCTGACTAAACGGTTGAATGAGCTCCAACCCTATTAAAACTATTTCTTGATTAATGGGTCAGCCTTAAGCTTGGAGCATCGATTTGTTGTGCCACAGCCAAGGTTGATGTAAAGAGAGGTTCAATTGGGTGCTATGTATATTGTTGCATACTTGTTAATGAGTTAGCAACCCAATGATTTATGCAAACATTCAATTAGTTGATAGCATAAAGTGATAGTTACATATATATGATATGTAATCGGTATAATTACCTACCTTCATAGCTAAGAATAACTCGATGGCCACAACCATGGTTGTTCTTATCTATGGTTGGATATCAACCTATTTGGAGGTGATCCTACGATCTCCCGAATTGATAAAAAGGGTTATTCAATTCAATAAATAAATAGGATTTAATTAATGTATGTTGATGCATTCATTATCATTCTTCTCACATAAGCTCAATTTGTATTTCTAGGATAATCACTCGATCATGTCTTCTCTGAATTTGCATTCCATTTTGGACACCAATAAACTGACTGGGCCAAACTTCATGGACTCGCTTCGAAACCTGAGGATAGTCCTCAAGGCAGAGAAGCTTGCTTTTGTCCTTGAAGATCAACTTCCCAACCGTCCTCCTGAAAATGCAACTCCAGACCAGTTTCCTGAGTTGCTCAACCTGCTGAAGACTGTAGAGCCTTCTGTGAAGCAGGATCAAAAGATGGTACTGTTAGTTGGTTCCTCGAAGAAAGGTTCTAAGAGAAAGGCCAAAGAACAGAATAAGGGAAAGAAGAAAAAAGCCAAAAAGATTGAAAATACCCTAAAAGGCACTTGCCATCACTGTGGCAAGGAGGGTCACTGGCGAAGAAACTGCAAGGTTTATCTTGAGTCCTTGAAAGAGAAGGCATCCGATGCCCCATCCTCTTCAAGTATCTTCGTTATTGAATGTCACTCTATTTCCTCAGACACCTGGGTACTTGATACTGGGTGTAGCTCACATATATATAATGACATACAGGGGCTAAGGAATAGAAGAAGACTCGTCAAGGGAGAAGCGAATTTGCGAATTGGAAACGGAGCAAAGATTGCTACTGTTGCCATCGGATAGACTCCTATACGTGGCATTGTCGTCTTGGCCATGTAAGTAAGAAACGCATGACCAAATTACACCGATGTGGAATTTTGGAATCATTTGAACCCGGTTCATTTGATACATGCGAATCATGCTTAAAAGGAAAGATGACCAAATTACCCTTTTCTGGAAAAGGTAATCCAGTGGGAGAATTGCTTGGTCTAATACATAATGATGTATGTGGACCAATGTCAACTCTTGCACAAGGAGGTTACAGCTACTTCATCACCTTTATCGATGATCACTCACGATTCGGGTATGAGTTCTTGATGAAACACAAATCTGAAGCTTTTGAGAAATTCAAAGAGTTCAGAAATGAAGTAGAGAAACAGCTTGGCAAAAGTATTAAGATACTTCGATCCGATCGGGGTGGTGAATACTTAAGTCAAGAGTTTCAAGATTATCTTAGGGACAATGGGATATTGTCCCAATGGACTCCGTCGTATACACCATAGCATAATGGTGTATCTGAGAGGTGCAACCGAACCTTGATGGACATGGTTAGGTCGATGATGAATCATGCAACTCTTCCAAAATCCTTTTGGGGCTATGCACTAAAGACAGCTGTTTACTTGCTAAACAGAGTCCCGACCAAGGTAGTCTCTACTACTCCATATGAGACATGGAATAGTAAGAAACCTCACTTAACTCACCTTAAGATATGGGGTTATCCTGCTTATGTGAAGCGGACTGTATCAGACAAATTGATGCTAAGTCTGATAAATGTCTATTTATTGGATACCCTAAGGAAACGAAGGGTTACCAATTCTATCATCCCTTGGAACAAAAGGTGTTTGTTTCAAGGCATGCTGTATTTCTGGAAAAAGAATTTATTTTACAAGAAAACAGTGGGAGTGGCATTGACTTGATGAAGTTCAAGAAACTCCAATAGACATTACAGAGACACCTAGTCTAGACCCACAACCAATAACTCATAATGATGAGCTATCAGTTGAACCTAAAACACACCACCTCTTCGTAGGTCTGATAGGACACGCAATATTCCAGAGAGATACGGATTTCTCATAAGTGAATCGAACGACGTGTTACTCATAAGCGATGACGAACCTATCAGTTATGAAGATGTTCTGAAAAATTCAGAAAGGGACAAATGGCTTGAAGCCATGAAGTCGGAAATGGATTCCATGTACGAAAATCAAGTATGGGACTTGGTTAACCCACCTGAAGGGATTAAGCCCATAGGGTGCAAGTGGGTTTTCAAGAAGAAAACCGACATGGAAGGTAATGTTGTTACCTTTAAGCTAGATTAGTGGCAAAAGGATATCGTCAAAAACAAGGAATTGATTATGACGAAACCTATTCGCCAGTAGCTATGCTTAAATCCATTCGGATGCTCCTAGCCATAGCAGCTCATTATGATTATGAGATATGGCAAATGGATGTGAAAACACTTTCCTTAATGGAAACCTGCTTGAGGATGTATACATGATACAACCTGAAGGTTTCACATCGGTTGATAAAACCAAAGTATGCAAGCTTCGACGATCCATATATGGACTGAAGCAAGCATCCAGGAGCTGGAACATCCGTTTTGATGAGACAATCAAAGAGTTTGATTTCTCACAAAATCCTGACGAACCTTGTGTGTACAAGAAGGTTAGTGGGAGTGCAGTCATATTCCTAGTATTATATGTCGATGACATATTACTTATAGGAAACGATATATCAGTCTTACAAACAGTTAAAATTTGGTTGTCCAAAACTTTCTCCATGAAAGACCTGGGAGAAGCAACCTATATCCTTGGGATTAGAATCTATAGAGATAGATCAAAACGATTGCTTGGTCTTTCGCAGTCTACATATATAGACCGAGTGCTAAAAAGGTTTAGCATGTCAGAATCCAAGAAAGGTTACCTTCCCATCAGGCATGGGATCAACCTTTCAAAGTCTATGTGTCCGCGCACAGAAGACGAGAGGATTTGCATGAATAAGATTCCTTATGCATCCGCGATAGGATCTATCATATATGCTATGTTATGTACAAGGCCCGATGTATCGTATGCTCTGAGCGTCACAATCAGATACTAGTTGGATCCAGGAATGGATCATTGGGCGGCTGTCAAGACAATCCTTAAGTACTTAAGAAGAACTAAGGATGTGTTCCTAATATATGGAGAAGGAGATATGGTAATACGTAGGTATACAGATGCCAGTTTCCAGACAGATAAGGATGACTCCAAATCTCAGTCTGGATACGCATTTACTTTGAATGGAGGCGCAATAAGTTGGAAGAGTTCCAAACAAGACAACGTAGCGGATTCTACCACGGATGCAGAATATATCGCAGCTTCGGAAGCAGCAAAGGAAGCAGTCTGGATCAAGAAGTTTGTCTCCGAACATGGTGTGGTTCCAACCATTGATGAAGCAGTGCCGGTTTACTGCGACAACAATGGAGCTATTGCACAAGCAAAGGAACCAAGGTCTCATCAGCGATCCAAACACGTGCTTCACCGCTATCATCTGATCAGAGAGATTATAAGTAGGAATGATATACAAATTGAGAAAATTCCCACTGAAAGGAATTTAGCGGATCCTTTAACTAAGGCCTTGCCTCAAAGCAAGTTTGAGGGTCATGTTAGAGCCTGTGGTATTGGATACCGTAGCGATTGGCATTAGGCCAAGTGGGAGTTTGTCAGTAATATGAGAGAAGTGTCCTAAGGCAATCGCCTTATGATTGTAATCATTTACTTTAATAAATGAAAATTCACTATTTGAGTATACATGTTTGTGTATCTAATTGGGATCTTAAACTCATTTACTGAATGTCCGCAATACAATTCACAGCATGAGAGAATTTGTGATGGAATCACAACTAGTGATTATCTCTACATGGTCAATTGTGATGTATTGAAAATATCCCTAGTCGATGAATTGATAAATATTGACACTATCAATTCTGTTGAGACTAGCATGGGTTATTCTCTAATCAGCTGATTCTCACTGGTTGGTGACATTGGGATGTCCGGAGATAAACATGGATGCTAGTTAAGGAAACTAGTTCATTGGAGTGACTGGCTGTAAAACTTCATATGGTAATCTACATATAGATAAGTCAATGAAGTTCTTACTGCAGCTTAAGTGCGATGTTCCCTTGACTTGCGGTGTTCAAGTCAACTTGGTCATGGAGACTTATACTTTAACATCTTAAGCAAGCATCTCCAAGGAGGTGTGGACCCAGGATGGTTGGGTATAAGCCGAAATGCCCGAAGATGTTTGAACAACCTACAAAGGATTCACCACTCCTTGCGAGGAGATGTATACCCAAGGCCTATCGTCGGATTGTTACTCAAAGCCTCTGGCCAGAGCATGACATGTTTAGAGTATGAGTCTCTTAAAAACATGCGAGTAATTAGAAATGCAAAGGACGAAAGAACGTTACTTGGGCTAGGTGTGACGTAGTCAGCCTAGTGGGGACTGACACACACACACCATGTCCTGAACCAAGTGGGTATAAGATGGTGAAGGGAATGAGGTACGATTCATTAGAGCTGCTGAAGGGTTTCAGGATAATTTCTGAGGTCAACCGTTGATCTTTCGATTAATTGGGGGTCATGATGTACTACTAGGTGCCACTTATGATCGTTCTATAATTGGATGATTATAGACGGCCAACATAAATCGAAAGCCTATTTAGTCACACGCACTACGAGTAATCCGAGGGATTTAAAATGAGTTGAAAATTGGATTTTCCAATCAAGAGAAATAAGTCGAATCTGAATTTATCAGAGACGCAACGGAAGCATAAAATGGCTAAGTCTTTTGAAGGCTTATTGGGCGAATTAAATGAGTTTAATTCGTGAGGGTTTGGCCGGCCAACACATGGAGAGAAACCAATTTATTTGGTTTAAATTATAAAATAAATCAAGTGCGATTTGTTTTATAAAATTATGGATAAATAAATTGATATATAAAGAAATTTATATAAAGAGATTTATATAAAGAAATTTATATAAAGGAATTTATAGAAATTTATTCTTTTTGTGGAAATTAAAATGAACCATGGATTGGTTTTATTTTATTTATAAAATCAATTATGAATTGATTTTTCCATGATAAAAAAAATTTATATAATAAATTTCTTATAAATTTTATTCCATAATAAAAGGAGAGATGAGTTTGTTTTATTATAGATTTAGTTATAATAAAACTTAGCATAACGGAATAATTCATAAGAAAATTTATAGGATAAATTTCTTATGAAAATTTATTCCGTTCAGAGGAGACTTGGCGATGGAGAGACTACTATATAAAGGAACCAAGGCAAGCCTTGAATTCCAATTAATCAAGAGATTAAGAAGTTCTCTCTCTCTCTCATTCTCTCCCTCTCTCTCTCTAGGGCCGGCGCCCGCCCCTTCTCTCTCTAGGGTCGGCGCCCCTTTCTCCCTCTAGGGTCGGCGCCAACACCCTAGCCGTGAGCCACCACCAAGACGAAGCGGGTCGCGACTCCTTCCTTCCTTCACGGAATCTTGATTCCGTTACTTGGTGGTTAGTTTCCATATCTCTCTATTGATATTCTAGTTGTGTCTTTGGAGAATCTAGTAGTTATTGTCGGCACAAAACTCGTGGCTTTGCGAAGTCATCCCGAAGAGAACTCAGCGTGGACGCGAATAGAGGCGAAGCTTCCTAGGGACGCTACGGTTGGATCTCGTCCCTTTCATCGAGTTACGCGAGGTACAAAGTAAATTAGTTTACTTTTCTGCAAAATTTTAATTTATGATCATGTCCACACATCATAAGGTCGCATGCTAGACACGTGGTTAAAAATAATTTGAGAAATTATTTATGCTAATTCTTCCGCTGCACGTAAATATTTTAAAATTTACGAACCCGTATCCTTGTCAACATGCACCCGGTCCCAACACCATTGACCATGGATCCCATTTTGACTCCTAGAGCTCTCCCATGAGCTCTTAGCCTTAGTCACCTCCCTAGGTGACTCATCTATAATGGCAAGGCCTCACATGTGTACCTCCGGTATTTCTTGACCTACAACCCTTGCTTCCTTAACTTTCCACACCTTGTCCTTGGTTAATGTTTTCTTCTCTTCTTTAAATGACTTCCCCTTGCCATTTTTTGTCTTCCCCTTGCTATAATCATATGACATCCTTGCATATGACTCTTCCAAAGCATTTGATCTCATAGATCGATATCCTAGACCTGGTCAATCATTTTTGTAGGGTTTTTCGGGCCACGAAAACCGCTTTTTCGCGTCGCGGAAACCTCGAAAACCCCAATAGCAAGGATCCGAGCGAAGAAAGCCATTTCAAAAATTACGAGTGCTCGTTTACATGCTTCAAAACCCGATCTACTCCTAGATCTAAAGAGGGATAAACATTTTACCTTTGATGCGTGCCCCGTTTAATCCCGTTCGCTCCCTTATGGATGTCGAATCTCTAGGACGTCAAGTGTCGTCCCTCTAGAAGTATCCACGCGAACAAAAGTAGATGGACGAAATCCTTTAGGTGTGCTAGCACCTTGTAGGATTCGGTCAAGAGGAGAAGAGGAAGAAGAACTCCAACAATTGGAGAGGAAGAAGAGAAGACACACTTAGAGGAAAAATGAAACAAAAACCCTTTTTGTTCACCCATGGTGGCCGGCCACTTAATGGCCATTAATGGCCATTAAGTGGCCGGCCATAATGGCCACTAATGGCCATTAGGTGGCTTTCCTTAACCCCTTTCAATTTGAATTCAAATTCAAATGGGGGGAAACCAAGCCAAGTCATCACTTGGTCAAGTCAAGGTGAGGTGGCCTTTTGGTCAAGTCAAACTTACCTTTTATGGAATTTCCATATTTAGTCAAGTCAAACTTGACTCCATTTCTTCTCCCATGTCAAGTCTAACTTGAAGTGGAACCAAGTCAAGTCAAACTTGATTTGGATTTGGGTCAAGTCAAACTTGCCTTTTATGGACTTTCCATATTTAGTCAAGTCAAACTTGACTCCATTTCTTCTCCCATGTCAAGTCTAACTTGAAGTGGAACCAAGTCAAGTCAAACTTGATTTGGGTTTGGGTCAAGTCAAACTTGCCTTTTATGGACTTTCCATATTTAGCCAAGTCAAACTTGACTTCATTTTTCTCCATCTATTTGTTCTTTGCGTGTGACCCTATAGGTTCTTGTAACGTTGGCAATGCTTCTAACCTCTTAGAAACATAAGCAATGAGCGGTATCTAGCAACACATCATTGCTACCCAAGTTACAAGAATGTTGAGATCCAACATCACCAATGTGACTAATAATTGTGACCATCACAATATGTGACAACGTCCTTCTATCCTCGATATCTAGATCGATCTTTCATGAGGCATAGACCGTGTCATCCTCCAATCAATCTAGGTGTCTTGAACTCCAAGTAGACTCACTATAATCAAATAAGCTCAATATCTCATATTGCCTTATTTGGGCATGGTCATGCACTTAGTGATCTCACTTTATCAAGACTATGATATCTCTCCCGTCATATAGGAGGGATATATCCCATCTACATCACTCACATCCCTCCGCATAATTTGTTACATACCCAGTAATCGCCTTTATAGTCCACCCAGTTACGGGTGACGTTTGACGAAACCAAAGTACATAACTCCTTATGTAGGGAACTATGGTGACTTCAGGTCTAAGGACTAATAGTCATACTAATAGTCACATGAGAAAGTATATGACACTCATATAACGATCCATGATACTTTCTCATGGTGGGTCATTCAGTATACATTCTCCAATGCATACCCATGTGTCAACTTGATATCTCATATCCATGACTTGTGAGATCAAGTCATCGTGTTGACCTACATGCTAGTCTCTATGCATTAACATTGTCCCTGAATGTTAATACTTGACTAGGAATAATTAAGAGTAGTGTTCTCTATATCATCTCACTATCGATTCAAGTAATCGATTGATATAGATAAGAACCTTCTACTCAAGGACGTTATTATACTAAGTTATTTGGCACTGATACACATAAGTACAATAACCATAAGAAATGCCTTTATATATAAGAAATATATATACAAGAATATGATACAATGAGTCCAAAAAGTAATCATCATATGATTGGCTCTAGGGCTCTCACTAACAATCTCCCACTAGCACTAGTGCCAATCGCTGTAGTATCTAATACCCAATGACCTAGTGTGACCATCATGCTTTATCTGTGCCAAAGCCTTGGTCAAGGGATCTGCGACGTTAGCCTCTGTGGGTACTCTGCAAATCTTCACATCTCCTCGATCGATGATCTCTCGAATGAGATGGAATCGCCGTAGTATGTGTTTGGTCCGCTGGTGTGAGCGAGGTTCCTTAGCCTGCGCAATAGCTCCATTGTTGTCACAATAGAGCTGTACTGGGTCGGCTATACTAGGAACCCTCCAAGCTCAGTAATGAACTTGCGGATCCAAACTGCTCCTTTGCTGCCTCAGATGCAGCAATGTACTCAGCTTCTGTTGTAGAATCAGCAACTGTATCCTGCTTTGAACTCTTCCAGCTGACAGCGCCACCATTAAGCAAAACACGAACCCTGACTGCGATCTGTAGTCATCCTGGTCAGTTTG
>JAGFNQ010006491.1:0-50861 GCA_024364735.1 Boesenbergia rotunda
GTTTTGGATTGGATTTTGGTTACCTTAGATGTTTCTAGAGTTTGGGATGTATGTGGGAATTGATATTAGGATTGTTGTTTTTGACTTTGGGTTGATGTTCTGGCCATGAGTTATTGGTATGGTTCTGAATTAGAATTTGGATTAAATGGTAGGGATTGTAGGATCAAAAAAAAATTAGATATTTCCACATCCACTTTGGGTCTAAGCCCTCATGGTTTTGCTCTTGGCTGTCACCAAAAAGTCTATACCAATGGAGATATATTTCCCATGTATTTTCAATGTGGGACTATGTTTACTACCTTGCACACAAACAATCAGCCCCCCCCCCTCAACAAAGGACCACATGCCCCTCTCAAGCAGAAAGTTTTTCCGTTTGATGTCCGATCCTCAACCCACCAGGACTTTCTGCCCCTCAGTCCACCCGACCTACTAGGACTTCATTACCTAGCTGCAACTAGAACTTCTCTGTCTGGTGTGTGATCTTCTTCATTAATACACGGAGCCCACACTTCCTTTGTTCAATGCTAAACCCACATGGTTAGATCTGGATCATGACTCTAACTCATGCTTCTTCTGACGGTTAGTCCGGTGAAGAGTGACCTCACTCTGATACCAATTGTAGGACTAAAAAGAATTTAGATATCTCCACAATAGTATGATATTGTCCACTTTAGGCCTAAGCCTTCATGGTTTTGCTCTTGGGCTCTCACCAAAATACCTCATACTAATGAAGATATATTTCCCTTATAAGTCTATGATCTTTCCCATGTGTTTTCAATATGGGACTATGTTTGCAACCTTGCATCCCAATAGGGATTAAGGTTGATTTTGATTTGGAATTAAGTGTTAGCTGAATTATGTTTAGTTTGTGCTCTTACCGTATGGTACTCTGCTGGATCGTTTAAGATGGGTAGGTTGATGTTGCTGTGAAGCTGATCAGCATGAATGGATTTGTTTTCTTTGATCGAACTCTCTATTTTTTATCACAACTTTGCTCTTGGATTGGTTAGGTTGTAGTTGGTTCTTGTGAGCTTGTAAAGCTCATTTCCGAGAGTTATGTTTGTGATTTAATCACGGTTGGGGTTAGGTACTAAATTGATTTGGTTCCATTTAGTTGTGGCATGCTCATACTAAGAGCAATGATACGGGTGAAGAGTTCATTTAGGTTTACATAGAGTTACACTAAGTGATCGCAATAAATTAAAGTAAATGGAACATAATCATTAATTAAGATTAATTAATAAATCACCCTTAGGATAATCCTAATTCAGTTTGGTATTTAGTTTAGCTAATTGTTACTTATATAAATAGCTAAACTGTATACCTTGATACAAGTGGTTGATTGATATGAGTTTCTTCACACGAGAGTCTTTCTACACAGACTCCATTTTGATGCAAGTACTTCTTACTTGTACTTTGTAGTTATTGTTCTTAAATGCATGGTTGTTATGTTATATAAGTAGGCTTATTTACTTGAACTCTATTGTGTGTGTTTTCCTACTTGATACTTTTCTTTGTTTGACGTTTGAGTTATAATCAAAATTTTCAGTTATACAGTCTTAGCTCTTGTTTTCTGATCCAAAGAGTACCACTTATACATGAGTACTCTATAACTATCATGTAACTTATCTAGGATGTAGTTGACATTAGATATACCCTACCCAGTATATTAGTTGCATGCTTTTCTATTGTGGTATTTGTTTCGATACTTGTATTACTTATTGATTGTGTACCGGTTAACCTAATTGATTGAGTTTATGACATTGATATCATGCACCATGTTGCATTATTACATGTTGGCGGTTGTTGGCTTCCTTGTGGTTAAGCTTTCGTCGGTCATATAGTGGTCTGCTCACTCAACCATTCGGGATAGTAGTAGTTGTAGAGTGTGAGCAGTCATTCAATTATGCTTCACTCAACTACTTAGGGTTGGTGGTAGTTGTTGGAGTTGTAGCCGACAGTGACTCATCCGTTGTTTATAAAGGCTAGGTAGACCCATGGGGTTAGAGGTCACACTCCCTCTTATTCTTAGGATTTAGAGGTACACTCTCCCTTGTTCCTGGAGTAGAGTACACTCCTCCTGGGGTCTTTGATATAGAGCGGTTGTGCTCCCCTTTTTCTTGAGGTTCGAGATTGAGATTTTTCTCTCGAGAATTGAGATTTTTCTCCCAGCATCATGTCCACCGACCACTCAGAGGAGATGGTTGTGAGAGTGCATACAGTTATCATAGCTCTTGCTCAGTCGACCACACAGATATGATGTGATGGTTGTTAGATTGATGTGTAGGGGTGACACATAACATTGCATCATTTGCATACACGCATCTTGCATTTGTTTGAGTTATGATTGTTGCATTTGATTAACATGCATATATGGAGTATGATTGCTATTGTTTATATGATCTGAATCGGCTCAGTAGTATAAGCAGCTTTTTGATTTGTTATGAGGATTTTTTATCATGCCCCGTAGCTATGTTTATGCATTTGATTTATGTTCTATATTCGGAGACTGTATACCTTATTTCTACCTGTTTGATATATCTTATTCATACCATACATTATCTATCTTTATGCCCACAAAGTTCGATCCTAGACTCACCACCCCTTGCCTTTAATTTTATTTCAGGTAATTAATAGCTACGTCTTATGTCATCAGGAGAGGATCCATCTACCAGTCTCCTAGTGTCACACCTAGCTTTTATTTATTTTGTACTAAGTAGACTTGTCGTTATTTTAATTTTGTTGGTGGACTTGTATTTAATTATTTTCATTGGATTTTCGATTTTCACATTTAATTTACGGAGTTTTATTATGTTTATTATTTATTTTATGGATATTAATAATTACGTAGATCTGATGTTCATTAATTATTTTGTTGTTGCCACCGTGTGTGGCTGGCTTGTATATCAGTTGAGAAATATATATTTTGAGATTGATTGTTAAATATCAAAATTTGAGGGTGAAAGTGCATACAAAATGAAACTTAAGGACTTGGTTGAGAATAACTAAAGTTGGAGGGTTTTTTCATAATTCAGCCTTTATTAATTAAAAAATAGTTAATTGGAGAAAACTCCCCAATCCCAAACTGGCCTTTGCATGTACTCCCCACTTGATATATTCTTTGCATTCACTCCCTGATAGATTGAGTATAAAAGAGTGAAACTCAGTATACATTGTAAAGATTGAGTATAAATTGTTAAGATTGAGTACTAATTAAGAAATTGAGTACAAAGTTCGTGACCCTCATATGAAAATCTTGATTGGTGAGTATAAAAGAGTGAAAACTCAGTATACATTATAAAGATTGAGTATAAATTATTGAGATTGAGTACTAATTTAAGAAATTTGAGTATAAATTTCGGTGACCCTCATGTGAAAATCTTGATGTGGTGGATGCAACCTCACATACATAAATTTCTAAATTTTATACTCAAATTTTTTCAAATAATACTCAATCTAAATCAATTCATACTTAAATTTTGATAATGTATACTGAAAATTTTACTATATACTGAAACAATGTATACTCAAATTTTTTTCAAATAATACTCAAATTTCTTAAATTAGTACTCAATCTCAAACAATTTATACTCAAATCTTTATAATTTATACTGAATTTTTACTCTTTTATACTGATAAAAAAAATAACACACAAAACTGTCTTGTCAATCTCATCAGGGACTGCATGCAAAGAAATTTTTGGTTGGGGAGTGCATGCAAAGCCAAGTTTGATGTTGGGGAGTTTTCTCAAATTTTCCGTTAAAAAAACCTATTTCAACTTCTTCTCACGAAATGTTTTCCTCTGCCTCTTTGCCCGAACCAACCCATGATCGTCCTCTCCTCCAGGCTCCACGTGAAAGAGCTAACGCCGGTCTCTTCCGATCTCTTCTACATCTTCTCCCCCACTCGATCAACACCGCAATCCTGCCCCTTTTTCCTTTCTGGCCACCCTACGACCACGAGCGAAGGCACCACCTGTCGGTGCACCAGCAGTTTTCCCCATCTCAGGCGTCAGGCAGTTGCTACGCACCAACCGACGGCGAGGCTCCCCCTTAGGGAATTTTCAAGGCTGACGACCCCTTCCTCCTCCTCTGCTGCACCTTCTCTTCTGTCTCAATTGTGCCTCCTCGAGTTTGGTCAGGCGATAGGAATTGCTTGGAGGCACCGCGAGTTGCAGTCGTTCCTTCTTCTCTCTCCCGAGATCCACCCCAGGAAACCTCTCTAGTGGTCTCCTGTACGTTTGCGTGAGCTGTTGCGTTGGGTCCATCCGAAACAGGGAATCTTCTTCCAGCATGGTTCAGGTAAGATTTTGTCTATGTAGTGCTTGATTTTTGGGTGAATGTGGTGGTAGATTTCTTGGATCAATAAAGAAGAGCTAAGTTCAGTTTTGGTTTCATGTTTTCTCTAATGGAAGATCTATGTTAGTAGATGATGGATTTTGTATGTCCTTAGATTGTGTTTTGATTGGATTTTAATTCTTGATGGAGAATTCGGTTCAAATTTTAGAAAGCAGAATTACATTCTGGTTTGGATGGTTTCTTTAGGAATCAGATTCTTGTGAGTGGTACAATGGTCTGGTTATTGTTCTTCTTGCCAAAGGTTGTAGATAGATTTTGAGCCTTGATTTGTGTTATGGGATGATGCCGTGAGTTTCTGGTGCTTGCAGCAGTAGAATGATTAGAGGATGGCTCATGAGGTATTTGGTAAGCTGTTGCTGGGAGGTTTTGGATTAGGTGATGAGCTTTCTTTGGAGTTATCCCTTGGTGGAGGTTTTGATCTTGAGTTGGATCTTGGGGTAGGTTCAAATTAAACATAAGTTGAACCTAATTTTTATAATTAGGTTTAATTAAAGATTAATTATTAATTAAGGATAAATTAATGAATGTTATGATTAAGACGATCCTAATTAAGTTTGACATTTAGTTTAAATTAGTTGTTACATATATACGTAGCTATTTGTTTATATGTAGTTTAGCTATTTTTAGTAATTTTTATAAACAGCTAAACTTTCACATTGATACAAGATCTTACTTCAGACTCGCTTGATTGATCATAAGGTTTACTTAAATACGTTCTACAATTAAGACAGGTACTTTATCTTTGTATTCAGTAGTTATTGTACTTAAATGCATAGTTTTTTATTATCTAAGTAGGTTGATTTATCTTAAATCTATTTTACTTATTTCCTTGCTTGATATTTATTTTTTCTTGACCTTTGAGTAGTAATCCAAAATGTTCAGTTATACAGTTTCAACTCTTGGGTTCTGATATAAAGAGTACCGCTTGTACATATGTACTATAAAATTATCATTTGACCTATCTAGGATTTGGTTCGCATTGGATATGTCCTACCCAGTAGATTAGTTGTATGATTATTTATTATGGCATTGATTGGATACATTAATATCATATTGATTGCATGGTTTTGATCTTGTTGAGGATGTGCATATTAGTGGCATGTACTATAGCATTGTTTGCATACTAGCGACTACTAGCTCACTTGTAGTTGAGATGGGTCGCCAGTCATGTTTTCTGTTGTGCCACGCTCGCTAGAGTTGCGTGCAGGTAACTATTAGGGGTCCCCATAGATATTTTTTGGATTTTATTGTAATGACCCGGACCATTTGGCGGCCCATTTGGTGGCCCATTTGGTGACCCCTTCATTTTTCTGTGGGTCGTCGACCGTCGACCGTACCGTTACCTTATTGTAACGACCCGACCCATTTAGCGGCCCCTTCATTTTCTGTGGGTCGTCGACCGTCGACCGTGTCGTTACTCACTAGGTCTTCCCACCACTGGCCAGGGGTGGGAAGACCTAGTGAGTAACGACACGGTCGACGGTCGACGACCCACAGAAAAATGAAGGGGCCGCTAAATGGGTCGGGTGTTACAATAAGGTAACGGCACGGTCGACGGTCTACGACCCACAGAAAAATGAAGGGGTCACCAAATGGCTCGTTAAATGGGTCGGGTTGTTATAATAAAAAGGCGCCTTTCTATTTTAACGACCCGGCCCATCGACCGTGCCGTTACTCACTAGGTCTTCCCACTCCTAGCTAGTGGATTTTTGCCTTCCCCAGGATTCGTGTAATGACCCAGAAAATTCTCTTAATATTTTCTGAAAATATTGAGCATGTCTAGATAATTTTCCGAAGGACCTAGAGGCATTAATACGAACATTGGCCTAGGAAATCCATGTTTTCTCATTTAAATTGAGGAAACCAAGTGCTAATGGGCTTTATATGGGCTTCCTAGTACTATGATTATAGGTGGATTTTTAGGAAGAATTAGTATAAATATAAATATGAATTTATTTGGGCACATTAACATGATTATGGGAAAGTATTAGCCTAACGTTCCCATCTAAATTGAGGAATTTGGTACTAATGGGCTTTAAATGGGCCCAAAAATGGGTATTAATTAGGTAAAATTAATATAAATATGAAAGAATTTTATTTAGGAATATTAGTGCAATTATGGGTAATTTTAGGGGGGATTTTCGGAATTTAAGAAAATAAAGTAATAAAATAAATGAAATGAAAATAAAAATAAATGTGCATGAGCCAAGGATTGAACCTTGGACCTCTTGTACAACCAAGAATGCTTTAACCAACTCACCTAGCAAGGAATGCTTATGAGTAATTGAAGTGGAGGTTGGTTAAGAGGTAAAAGGAGGTGAAGGGTCATGGAGAGGCTCTTCATTTGCCTCCTTGATGGGTTATAATGAGAGGAGTTTTGGGAGTTACTTCTTCTCTCAATTAATTGCATTACCTCTCCTCTTCATTCCTCATTCTTGCCGAGCACCAAAGGGAGGAGTTCCTTGGAGAAAACTTCACAAGAGGTCTCATCTCTCAAGATCTAAAGTTCCTACAAGGTGACAAGGTCTAGTTGTGGTCAAGAGATACCAAGTCCTCTTCCTTCTCCTCTTTCAAGGTTTGAAAAATCAAGAAATCTAAGGTAAGACTCCCTCACCTGGGGTATAATAGTTACCTATGATTTCCATGATTTTTAGCATGATATATGGGTTAGTTTTCGGATTTAATGTTGAAAGGAAACAAAATCAAGGTTCCTATGTTCAAAGGTTTCGGCCACTATGATTTAAAGGTCTATAAATATGATAAAAATCATGATAATGTTATTTAATGTTCCCTTATGATGTTTAAACATTAAGTATAATTTTTGGGAATTTTTGGAGTACCCTAGGACACCCTAGAGTTTCGGCCAACATGAAAGAAGCAAAACCCAGAACCTTAAGTTCAAGGGTTTCGGCCACTATGTTTTAAATGTCTAGAAATATGTTAAAAATCATGATAATATTATTTAATGTTCCCTTATGATGTTTAGAAGTTAAGTATAATTTTTGGGAATTTTTGGAGCACCCTAGGACACCCTAGAGTTTCGGCCAACATGAAAGAAGCAAAACCCAGAACCTTAAGTTCAAGGGTCTCGGCCACTATGTTTTAAATGTCTAGAAATATGTTAAAAATCATGATAATGTTATTTAATGTTCCCTTATGATGTTTAGAAGTTAAGTATAATTTTCGGGAATTTTTGGAGTACCCTAGGACACCCTAGAGTTTCGGCCAACATGAAAGAAGCAAAACCCAGAACCTTAAGTTCAAGGGTTTCGGCCACTATGTTTTAAATGTCTAGAAATATGTTAAAAATCATGATAATGTTATTTAATGTTCCTTTATGATGTTTAGAAGTTAAGTATAATTTTTGGGAATTTTTGGAGTACCCTAGGACACCCTAGGGTTTCGGCCAACATGAAAGAAGCAAAACCCAGAACCTTAAGTTCAAGAGTTTCGGCCATCATGTTTCAAAGGTCTATAATTATGCTAAAAATCAGGATAATGTCATTTAATGTTCCCTCATGATGTGTAGAGGTTAAGTATAAATTTTGGGAATTTTTGGGGTACCCTAGAGGCCCCATATGGTTCGGCCAACCCCAAGGACCCAAGGATTGGGGTTGAGTCTTTAACTTCAACATATGTTTATGTGTTGCCATGATATAAGGATGATGGATGGTGATTATGTGAATTTTCACATGACCTTGGGACTCCACAAGTTTCGGCCATATAAGGGTTAATAGGGTAAAAGTTAAGATTTATTTCAAGTAAGGGTCCCAATGGCCTTATGGTAAGATGTGATTTATGTTTATGAATGATATGCCATGTTTACGAATGATACGTCATGTTTATGAATGATATGTCATGTTTATGAATGATATGCCATGGTTATTGATGATATGCTATGTTTATGAATGATATGTCATGTTATGAATGATATGCCATGTTTACGAATGTTATGTCATGTTTATGAATGATATGCCATGTTATGAATGATATGTCATGTATACGAATGTATGTCATGCTCTATGAATGATGTGTACAAACACCATGTCTAAGAATGAAAATGATGAATGACAAGTATGATGAATGAAAGATGATGCTTATGCCTTTAAGGCATAAATATGCTAAACGGCACGGTCGATGGTCGACGGTACGACGGTCGAGAGGACCGGTAAATGGGCCGGTAGACGGGCCGAGCCGTAACAAGTTATGCTATGATAAGTATGCCATGAGTGTCTTATGAATGATGGAACATGAAAAGTATTTTACTTTATGTATGGGCTTGTACCGGACCGAAGTATGGGTCCAAGGGATGGGCACCTTAAGAACGCCCCGTTTATGGACTACCGAAGCTGTCCACGGTTCTGGCACTACCGAAGCTGTGCAACAGGGATGGGCTCCTTAAGAAGCGCCTCGGTTCGGGGACTACCGATTATGCTGTCCTTACCCTAGTAGGTCGGGGCTAGCTACCTCGAATTTACTAGGGATGCGCGCTATGATGTATGTATGTGGTACAAGCCGGGGACCCCAAATGTTATGATGATGATGTTTAAGCATTTTCAAAGTATGTTTTAAAAGTTAAGCATCCTTATGTAAATGCATTCCACCCATGCATTCATACATGATATGCATTATGTTAAGATAATGATGTCTTATACTTATGCGTTACGATGAAAGATATGCATGAATGATCTATGTCAGGATTATGTTAAGAAGGTGTTCATATGATATGATAGAAGATATGCCTATGTTTAAGCCATATAGGTTGATTTTTGTTACGTTATGCTATGCCATGTATTATGCCATGCTACTACGTTTAAGCTTATACCATGTCTTATGTCATGCTAAGGAAGATTATTATGTTATGTTATGCCATGTTTCACGCTATGCTTAGAATGTTAGTATGATTATGTTCATGCCATGTCTCATGCTATGCTACGAATGTTCACTTATGTTTATGATCATGTCATGTCAAGGGTATGGTAAATATGATAATGTTTTATGTGCTTATTATGGAATGACGAATGTTTTAGTGAGTAGGAAAGAGTCTTACTAAGCCTGTGTGCTTATAGTCTTCTTTCCTTATACCGCAGATCATGCAAGGGGATAACGAGGAAGCAGCAGGAGGGCCTGAAGTATGTGTGTGATGGTGACTTGGCCCATGAAATCGAATGTGTTAACCGTTTATGCTAAGAACTTTATTTTTGCTACCTATATGCTCGAATAGTGACATATGGAACTTTATGATAAAATATCAAGTATGATATGATATGAACCTTATGGTATGATGTTAAGCATGTTATGATATGATGTTAAGCATGACGTTCATATGCTAAGTTCCATGTCATTATATTAGGGATGGTAGTAGGGGCATGTATATGTAAGGTTTAAGTTATTCCGCTGCAGTATGATGTTACATGCCTTAAGTATGTCAGCGTAACGCCGTTTAAAAAAAAAAAAAGCGGGCGTTACAATTCGAACCCTAGACCACCAAGCTTAAGTACTAGAGTTTATGAATCCTGGTAACCAATTGAGCCTGACTCAATTGGTTACCAGGATTTTTTATTATAAAGACCTGGCCCATTTGGCGACCCCTTATTTTTCTGTGGGTCGTCGATCGTCAACCGTCGACCGTGTCGTTACTCACTAGGACTTCCTGATAAGCACCATTTTATTGATTATTTTAATTGCTAAAATCCATGTTTGACCCATGTTTTTATTGCTTAATTATGATTTTACCCTAGGTTTTGGAACTTTATCTTATTTTGGACTTAATTGCAAAATTATACAATTTTTGGATTATTTGGCCACTAATTTTCTGATATATTTTTGTAGGCATGAAAGGATCCTAGACCTAGGGCATACTGGGTCAAACCTGAGTCGGATGTGAACCGGATCGAATTATCAAGCCTACGATTAATCCGGGCCGTCCGATTCAAGAGCGGCTAGATCTGAGCCATCCGGGACGATCTGAAGCAATCCGAGCTAGGGTTAGGGTTGATCAAGCTCTATGATCAAGATCTGAAGGTTTCATTCCAATCAGAGCTAAATCAACCGTTGGATCAAGCAAGGAGGGCTCTAGAGCGTCCATTCAAAGATTAGGGTGATCTGGACCATCCGTTGCAAATCTGGAGGATCCGAGCTACCACAAGGTAGATCCTGACCCCAGATCATCATCATAAAAGTTTGGCTCCAATCAGACCAAGATCTACCGTTGGATCTCCTCCGATCAATCTGAGCCATCCATTGGTTATTACTTAAGGAAAAATCCCAGCCTTCTTCTCGTTGTCGCGTCTCCGCCGTTTCTTCTTCCTTCTTCAGCTGTTCTTCGAGTTTTAGCTAGTTTTCTTCATCAAGGAGGCGCGATCCCTCAATCCATCATCAAAGCAAGGGTTAGGTTAGTGAAAAGATGATCTCACACTACAAGAAAAAAGTTAAACAACAACGCTTTTTCCGCGTTGTCGTTAATGCTTAAAAAGCGTTGTAGATGAAGCCGTTGTAGAAAGTATATCTACGACAACGCTTTTTCCGCGTTGTGGTTTGGAGCAAAGACAACGCTTTTTTCGCGTTGTCTATTGGTTTTTAAAAAGCGTTGTTATTGACGCTGTTGTTAAAAGTCGGGTATCAAAGACAACGCGGAAAAAGCGTTGTGGTTTGGCACAAAGTCAACGCAAAAATCGTGTTGTGTATTGTTAATTAAAAAACGTTGTCTTTTTAATAGGCAGTGTTTTTCACAATTTATAATATTCACAATTTATAAACATTTTTATTCACAATTGATAATATTCACAATTTACAATATTCACAATTTACAAGCATTTTTATTCACAATTGATAATATTCACAATTTATAAGAAAGATTGAAGGGCTTTCTTCCTCAACTTCCCCAAAGCCAGTAAGCTTATCAAATTCATCATCATCGATCAACCCCCGCTTTAGCTTCTTCAATAAACGGTACTCTTGATCCAACTCCTCTGCATCCTCTTTGGTCTGAATGGCACGACGCTTTGTGCCTGTTTTCTTCTTCATAACAGTGGCAGTAGATTCCGGTTTCTTCTTCACTTGTTTTTGTTTAGGCTCTTCTTCTTGCTTGCTTTGCAAAATCTTCTGTCTTTGCTTCTCTCTGGCTTTATTCCTATTGATTGTATGCAAAACATGCGACTGAATCATTCAAACGTAAGGTAATGTGCAATAATATATTGTCAAATAAAATTCATATAAACAAACCCCATGATGTGAACCGTTGCAAATTATATATAATTTGGATTTAAACTAACAAGGTACAGGTGCATATTCAAGTTCTTGATGTTAAATCATGTAATGAGGATGGAAACTGCATCATGTTTTGGAGCCAGAATTTCATACTATAAGTATCACCAACTATAAGAAGAGGAAGTTGCTTACTTGTACTTGATCTGTGTCAAATCAATATCATGGATGGGTGAGAAACCCTCGATTGATAGAGAGTGATGCTTCACCTCTGGCATTGATGGGATCTGCAGCAAACCATATCCCATAGCCAGTTTCCCAATCTCTAGATCTTTCCACCTGTAAGGATGTGCCATCAAACACTTTAGAGATGGTACAACATCAATGGGAAAAAAAGTGTAAAGGGGAACCTGAATATATAAGAACAGTGATGTTCTTTATATGCACGAATGTATGACACAAATGCTTTGATCCCCTTCTCCATCACATCGCGGTCTTCTTTAGCTGCATCTCTGATCTGTAACAGATGTAGATCTTTGAGATAATTGTCATTCCGGAAAAGATAGAAAAGTAGTGCTCCCACTTGTTAGCACATGGCTTGCAATAGGAAATGTTGAATTTAGAAGATCACAGCTGAGCTATTTTTTGAGGTTATTGGGTCATCGAAATGAGAACAGGGAGTCACGAAAAGTAACGATGATGTTATTTCCATTTCTCATATTTCTGGTCTCACTAGGTAAAATGTTACCTTCTATTTCTAGTTAGAAGTTAATTTAAAATAATTAATTCAACCTCAAACTAATGACCAACAAGAAAGATGGAAATTTCTTTTTCACATTTCTTAAACAAAACTATAGTATTGAATGGAAGTTGCTAAGTGTAAGAAGCTCGTGATGGGGTTAAAAAAATGACAAACTAATAGCCTAGTATAATTTCAAAGATGTTTGAGTACTAACAAAAAATATCCATCATTCCTGCTAATCAAAAGAAAAATCAAGCAAGTAAGAATGTAATAAAAAACTTGGAATGGAAGATGGGACCACTTCAAGGATGATCTTACCAGAGGAACCATGTCAAATTCAGTATCTAAGCAAGTTCTCTCTTTAAGAGGGACTCTTCTCAGTTGCAGGAACTCTACATAATCATCCTCCTGAACACAGAATACAATATTAAGTCATGGGCAAATATCTCAATTCACAAGTTTTAAAAATATCCATACCCTCTCAATAGAAATAGAATAATTTCTTCTAGTTTATTTTAGTTGGGGCATTTCTTTCCTGAAACTTACACTCTTAAAGGGCTCAGGAGATTTTTCATGGAGTTCTAGTATATACGTGGCTCTCTTCTCTCCGATGCCCTACACAATGGGCATCGGAGAGAAAAGAGCCACGTATATACGTGGCTCTCTGAGGAGCTACACAATAAATAAGATTGTACATCAGTGCCTCAATGCAAAATAAAACAAAAGTATACAAAAAATCTCATAAAGCATCTTAAAGAAACTAAAACGAAGCAGAAGCATTTGTAGCAAGTTGTTGTAAGTATTTCTCTAATAGTAGATTCATCTATCATTTCACAGCTAGACCAAATATGGTAATCAACTTCAGACCACTGTCTTGCAATAGACACAAATCCCAAAAATCAATCACATAAAAGATGTTGTACCTGAGACATGATTCTCATGACTTTTGTTGCAGAAACTCGCACCTCATCATCATCAAGTTGCAACATGGCTCTCAGTAAAGTAGCAAGTTACTTAAATAAGATTATAGATTATGTTATGTAAACATGGTACTGTTAGAATGTAGATTGAAACTATTCATACTAAATAGTAGCAATTTCTTAAGGGAACTTAACATCAGTCATATATCATGCAGAATGAAGCAAGTACCAACAAAATTTTGGTCCTTAAGTCATATAACTCTCGTAAAGCATAGAAAAATAGTATGTCATGAGATTTGATATTGAATAGCAAACCAAAAACGAAGCAAAATGCTCAGATGTCATCACTGTTTTTGGCCCATGATATGCGAGCATCATTCATTTGAGGAGAGAAAAGTGTTGCAGCAGCAGAAAAATAGCAATAAGTCTGCTTTTGCTTGGCAAATTCAAGTTGATCTAGTTTGTAATCTTTTACCCAACTGTTAAATTCAAGAAATATGATCATTGAATGAAAAAAAAGTAGGATTAAACTATCTAGTCATGTGCACAATAGAACAGTGGAAATAGTACTTCTCGAGCATTTGGAGTTCTTCTTGATATGTACGCTGAGAAGCTCGAAAGGAATCCAATGCCAATCTCACTAGATCCTTATCCTTTATGCTATAACGCCTATTTAAAGGTTCAAAAAAAATTAGTAGCATAATGCAGAAAGCTGAAGTAATCATTTTTGCCTTTAACACACATCATATTCAAATCTTACTCATATGAAGTCTTGAGTACTTGTAAATTGTCAAGAGTGTAGTTCTCAATGGTATTTTTATGCTCTAGACGTTCCAAACTGGACCAGATTGGAAACTTTAGATCATAATCCACCTGACAAAAGAAAAGACTAGATTAAAAAAATAAATTAAAAATCTATGAATCTTCATACACATTTTTCAAACTTTGCAAGTATCTACTTTGTATCAAAAGAAGGTGATCAACTACGATTTACCTCTTGTAAACCAATCTGGTGTCCTAGATTTTGGTTGGAGATTAATGTTTCTTTAAGAAACATTCTTGACCAGCAAGCTAATTTATCTAAACCTTGCTCATAGGGATATATTTTGATTTGTGATGCCTTGTACAATTCCAATACAGTATTGACATCCTTCAGATAACCTTGCAATGTATTGTTAAAATAGTGCTCATCACCAAGCCAACCTAAGTAATCTATACCACATCAAACCACCATCATTATCACCAATAAGTATCATACATTTGAATATTAATCATTATTGACATATAATAATCACCTGAAGATACATTGTATCCATTCAATCGAAGAAGGCGAAAAGCCATGGCACATGTAGCTATATCCGAATGGATTTCTTCCTCTTCAAGTAACCAGCTTCTGCATATGACAAAAGGAAGCTTTATTTAAAATGAATCACATTGAATTGCAATAATTAATATTTAGTAGCGCACCTATATGTTTTATCCAAAATGTTTTTTATCTCATGTTTGAAGTGCTCAGCGATCCCTAACTTTTCAATAATGTCAATCAGATGAAGTTGAGTATGCACATCAACAGGATATAATGTAGGAACTGTGAAGGGGCAACAAGTAGATTTAAATTAATAATTATGTAAAAATTAGGAAACTCACTTTCATCTTTCATAAGATATGAGAAGATTCAATCACCTGAACTGTCAAACTTCAATAGAAGAGAATGCAAGTATTCATGTGCCTTAGAATCATAATGATGCATCATTGCAGCAGCAGTTGTTGCAGGTGAGTTGAACAATGATCCATTTTTCCTCTGATATTTCATAGTTTCCTTCCAGTCATTTAAATTCCCTAATCCTTCGGCAACATATGCTAAGTAGGTTTCTCTTGCGTTGCAACTTCCTTGTACTCTTACATGTTACAAACAAGTATGTTTTAGAATCTCAATGAACATTTAAGGAAAAAAAAAGAGTTACAAATGGCAAATACGGCATAATTGTATATTCAGTTCTATTCAAAAAAATTTATAAATATGAGTTCAACAAATGAGCAACTATTTTCTATAAATAGTTGTGAAGAAAGGCAAACATAATACCATGAATAATAAAAAGAAAACTCAGACCATGAATTTTCACAATCTTCCATGCCATTTGTTTTGTCATAAGTAAATAAACATAGTGTTTATATGTATATCGAGAAGTTAACATATCCTCTCAATTTAGGAATCATGTAGATAGAGCCCTTCATTTTATATATGGCACAACATGTCCAGACTTTCTCAATTCCATAGCCTTGGTTCAAGATAAACATTAAGAAATGAAGAAGAGTGTTTGGTTCACAGGCAACAAAGCCAAGATACAAAAACAATGGTTGTGATCATGCTGTATTAATGTATTAAGATCACTGGATCCTATGACCTGAACCATTATACTATGTAGAATGTTAGATAACTTCACAGTGAACATATATGCCCTCCTTGATGCAAAGTAAATCATCAAATTCGAAGATGCACAAAGCAAAGTTCTACATTTGAACTGACGGAAAGAGGGTATATTGAGATGACAAACGCATAGGCTACATAATCTGCATCAAGGGGGAAAAAACATGTATATGACATTCTTAACATGTATATTGGACAAGAACTTAAAAACATTGCGTATAACACATTTCATATTGGATTATTGTTGCTACCATCATTCACAATTATGCAACTAACAGCTGCTTATGAATAGAATAACTATAATTGGAATCTTCTATTTTTACCACTTTCAGTTAGAAATCTAGTGGCATGCAACAAAAGTGAAATTCCAGTCTTAGAATGTGAGCTATTATCCAAAAGTAAAATGATGTGAAAGTTGGAGAAGGAAAACTAATGATGTATAGATATGCTGAAAGGATCTGAAGATAGACCAATAAGACAAATGTGTGGAAAATCAAACACCAAAAAATCGAAACATTCAAGATTAATGGGTAATGTGGCAAGAGTAACCAGAGAAAAAAAAAAAAAAAAAAAAAAAAAAAAAAAAAAAAAAAAAAAAAAAAAAAAAAAGAAAAAAAAAAGAAAAAAAAAAAAAAAAAAAAAAAAAAAAAAAAAAAAAAAAAAAAAAAAAAAAAAAGAAAAAAAAAAAAAAAACAAAGAAATAAGTAGAAAAAAAAAAAATGAGAGAAGATAAAAGTGTGAAAAAAACTAGCAATGCAAAAGTTAGAATAAAATTGAGAACAATGCAAACAATCTGGAATATCTTAGTGCAAACTTTGGGAGTGTAATACATTCAATAAACAAAAAAAAAAAAAAAAACAAAGAATTGTAACATTCACAAAAACTAAAGATAAAAAACTATGAATCATACAATAAAATTAGTGGCCAATGAAACAGTTAGATTTATCAAAAGTAAATCACGTGAAATTTGAGAGGAAAACTAAGGATTTAGTAAATTCAAAATAGACTAAGGATGTGAAAGATCAGCCAAGAAACTAAGTGGAACACAGAGAATAGAAAATTGGGAGATGAACTATGTAAGTACCATAAAGCAGTAATAGGAAAAAGATTTGCAGCATTCTTCCTGGAATTTTAATCTCAGGCCATCAGCAACTGGAACATGTCGTAATTCATAACTATTGTCTCCTATTTCAATTAGAAGGTAATTAATATGTTAGTAAGAAATAGTGGGAAAGCAAACTAATTTGGGAGACCTCAACATTCTACCAATTTCCAATTTACAAAAACAAGTTCTGGATAGACATAAACATTCCAAGACAAGGATTTCTACCTTGAGGTAGCATCCAACTAAGAGACAACAATCACAAATAAGATGATCCTCAATAGAACACATAAGCTACGAAACTAGGCAAACACTCTAAGCTTAAAGGCACAATACATTTTTCTGGTACTAAAAAATATGTCAAGGTAAAAGGCGCTGCAGATCTCTGCTCGCGAGCAAGTTAAACTAGCAAGACAGAACTACAGCTCCTTTAACCAAGCGTAGATGAAAACCTAAATATCTTAGGCATCATCTTGCAGAATCAAAAATAGTTTGAGACAAAATTTCTCAAGCAAAAGATCCCCGCAGCCAAGAGCAAAAGATGTTGCGAAATGTATGGAGCTATGAAGTTACCAAAACTTGACCTCAGGAAGCCGGCGAATGAAGGGTTTGAACTCATCAGATCCCCTCATGGGTAGTGAAGGCCCATCGGAGACTTCAAGCTCCGGATCCACCATTGGCGAGAGGAATCCGATGAGCAGATTGAGCAGGTAGATTCCAAGCCCATAACTGACGATGTAAAAGCCCTGCAGGAAGTAAACGCGCAGGGAGTAGACGAGCGCGACCCCCAAAGTTCCAATCCATCTTCCGATGGTGTGGGGAGTAGATCTATCCAAGTAGTACTGGAAAGCACGGGATAGATCGCTCATCCATTTCGCAAGAGGCAACGGCGCTCCTGCAGCTGCTTCCCCGCCCAATCCTCCCTCCATGAGGAAAGAATACTAGAAAAGAGCCAAAACAAGAAGTTAACTCTAGATTATCTTCCTGAAACTGGATTCTTCGAGAAGATCTGGATTTCGGCAGGGAAGTAATTAGGGTTTCGGCTGGGAGACGGAGATGCACCTCCTTGGCGGCCGGAGGCGAAGCGTGGAAGGTGGGAGAAATACCGCGGCTATGAAACGATGAAGGGAACTCCAACGCCGGCAGAGGAATCGTACACAATGTTTTCATGGAGAGGAGAGGACGAGGGAGGTGGCAATGAGGGAGGTGGAGGGAGATGGAGGGAGATATTTCGCGGAGAAAAGAAGCGCGGAGAGATTTTTCGCGAGCCGCCGAGGGTTGGTAATGAGCGAGGTGGAGGGAGGGGATGTGTTTTTTATTTTAGCGGGAAATACGACAACGCTTTTAAAAAACGCTTTTGTAACAGCGTTGTCTTTCATCCGAAACCACAACACTAAGCACATCGCATCATTATAAAACGTTGTCGTTATTAAAAAGTAAAACACATAGACAACGCTTTTCACTAAAAACGTTGTAAAACAAAAAAAGACAACGTTTTTTTTAAAACACGTTGTCGATTGGGCGTTGTTGATTGCAAAAATTCTTGTAGTGGATATACAAATTGAGAAAATTCCCACTGAAAGGAATTTACCGGATCCTTTAACTAAGGCCTTGCCTCAAAGCAAGTTTGAGGGTCATGTTAGAGCCTGTGGTATTGGGTACCGTAGCGATTGACATTAGGCCAAGTGGGAGTTTGTTAGTGATATAAGAGAAGTGTCCTAAGGCTATCGCCTTATGATTGTAATCATGTATTTTAATAAATGAATATTCACTATTTGAGTATACATGTTTGTGTATTTGATTGAGATCTTAAACTCATTTACTGAATGTCCGCAATACAATTCAAAGCATGAGAGAATTTGTGATGAATTCACAACTAGTGATTATATCTACATGTGCAATTGTGAAGTATTGAAATTGTCCCTAGTCGATGAATTGATAAATACGGACACTATCAATTCTGTTGAGACTAGCATGGGTTATTCTCTAATCAGCTTATTCTCACTGGTTGGTGACATTGAGATATCCAGAGATAAACATGAATGCTAGTTAAGGGAACTAGTTCATTGGAGTGATTGGTTGTAAAACTTTATATGGTAGTCTACATATAGATATGTCAGTGAAGTTCTTACTGCAGCTTAAGTGCGATTTTCCTTTGACTTGCGGTGTTCAAGTCATCTTGGTCATGGAGACTTATACTTTGACATCTTAAGCAAGCATCTCCAAGGAGGTGTGGACCCAGGATGATTGGGTATAGGCCGAAGTGCCCGAAGATGTTTGAACAGCCTACAAAGGATTCACCACTCCTTGCGAGGAGATGTATACCTGAGGCCTATCGTCGAATTGTTACTCGAAGCCTCTGGCCAGAGCATGACATGTTCAGAGTATGAATCTCTTAAATACATGAGAGTAATTAGAATCCGTAGAACGAGAAAACGTTACATGGGCTAGGTGTGACGTAGTCAGCCTAGTGGGGACTGACACACATAGACCATGTCCTGAATCAAGTGGGTATAAGATGGTGAAGGGAATGGGGCACGATTCATTATAGCTGATGAAGGGTTTCAGAATTGTTTCTGAGGTCAACCGTTGATCTTTCAATTAATTGGGGATCATGATGTACTATTAGGTGCCACTCATGATCGTTCTATAATTAATTGATTAATTATAGACGGCCAACATAAATCGAAATCCTATTTAGTAACACGCACTACGAGTAATCCGAGAGATTTAAAATGAGTTGAAAATTAGATTTTCCAATCAAGAGAGATTAAGTTTGGTTGAGCCAAACGATAAGTCGAATCTGAATTTATCAAAGACGCATCGGAAGCATAAAATGGCTAAGTCTTTTGAAGACTTAATAGATGAATTAAATAAGTTTAATTCATTGGGGTTTGGCTTGGATGGGCCGGCCAAAGAGGGCCTCCATCCTCTTTGCTTGGCCGGCCACAACAAAGGGAGAGAACCAAGTTTTTGGTTCAATTTATAAAATAAACCAAGTGTGGTTTGTTTTATAAAATTATGGATGATATAAATTTTTTATATAATAAACCAAGATTTGGTTTATTTTTCATGGAAATTAAAATGAACCATGGATTGGTTTATTTTATAAAATCAATCATGGGTTGATTTACCATGATAAGGAAATTTATTCCATAAGAGAGAAGAGACTTGATTGATTTTTATGATGAATTAGAATATGATTTTAACCATGATATAAAATCAAACTTGGCATGATGGAATAAGTTATTCCATATTTGAGAGGCTTGATGGTTGAGAGGCCACTATATAAAGGACCCAAGGCAAGGCTTGGGTAATAATCATAGAGATGTAGGCATAGGCTCTCTCCCTCTCTTTCTCTCATTCTCTTCTCCCCTTCTTGCCGTGCGCCAACCAGCCCCAAGAAGGATCACCAGCCGGCCGCCCCTACCCTTTCCTGGTCATCCTTTTGTGGTTAGTCTTCCGACTTCTCTCTTGGTTTTTCTCGTCGCGTTCTCGGAGAATCTAGTAGTTCTCAAGAACACGAAACTCGTGGCTTTGCGAAGTCATCCCGAAGATACTCAGCGTGGACGCGAATAGAGGCGGAGCTTCCAAGGGATACTTACGGTTGGATCTCGTCCCTTCCTTCGAGTTACGCGAGGTAATACGTAAATTTGTTTATGTTTCTGCAAAATTTTAAATATATGATCATGTCTACACAAGATAAAATTGCATGCTTAGATGTGTGGTTAGATAATTAGAGAAATTATTTATGCTAAACCTTCCGCTGCACGTAATTAATTTTAAAATTATGAACCCGCATCCTTGTCAACATGCACCCGGTCCCAATAGGAATTTTCTCAAAAACAACATCAGAAGACTCTTCAACCAATCTAGACTTTTTGTTATAGACTCTGTAAGCATTGCTGACTAGGGAGTACCTGACCAGTATCCCTTCATCAGCTTTTGCTGTGAACTTTCTGAGATGATCCTTGGTGTTTAGAATAATCACCTTACACCCAAACACCCTAAGATGTTTTACTGTAGGTGGTTTTTCAAACCAATGTTCATGTGGAGTCTTTCCTAGAAATCTATGTATTAGGACTCGGTTTTGCACGTAGCAAGCTGTGTTTAGAGCTTCGGCCCACAAGTACCCCGATAAAGAGTATTCATTATGCATGCTTTGTGCGACCTCTTGTAAGACCCTGTTCTTCCTCTCTACAACACCATTTTGTTGTGGTGTTCTAGGAGTGGAGAACTCATGTCTATACCCTCTATCTTGACAAAACTCTAAAAATCTTTGATTTCGAAATTCACCTCCATGATCACTCCTAATTGTTTTAATCGTTGATGATTTTTCATTTTCAACCCTTCTACAAAAAGAGATAAACACATCTAGGGTTTGATCCTTATATTTTAGAAAATATGTCCATGTATATCTAGTAAAATCATCAATGATCACAAAACAATATCTACTACCATTCAAGTATATAATAGTGCTACAATCAAACAAGTCCATGTGAAGTAAATCCAAAGCGATAGAAGTACTTACAGCACTTTTACCTTTATGTGCAGATTTTGTTAGCTTACCCATTTGACATGCATCACAAATCTTTTCCTTTTCATACTTGATGCTTGGTAAGCCACGAACTAATCCCTTGTTGGCCAATTTCTGGATATTCTTCATGTTCACGTGTGCTAGTCTCTAGTGCCAAAGATTAGATTTATCTTCTCTTGATATGAAACAGTTAACAAAAGCATTAGTAGCACTTTTAAAAGAAACTTTGTAATGTTATCTGTTAGATCGAGAGAATACGATAGAGGGGGGGTGAATATCATAAAATGTTTTCGGATAAAACTAAGAGAATAAGCAGCGGAAAATTAAAACACAATGCAAAAACACAAGTAGTTTTACTTGGTTCAGAGTCGCGGTCGGCTCCTACTCCAAGGCCCACGGTCGTTTACCGTTTACTGCGTGCAATTCTATATGTGCGCAAAAGTTTACAGAGATATATTACAGTTGTAAACTGGAAATTAAAAAATTAAGCTCTTTCGTTACCGACTCCCGGTGTGAATTGTACTTCTAAGCAGAGAGTCGTCGTAGGCGTTGGAATCTCGAGATGGGAGGTTTCTGGAGCAGAGCGCTTGAGTAGAAGAGCGTATTGGCATTGGAAAGTTATGTTCAGAAGCCTTGGGGGTCGAGGGCTATTTATAGCAGTCCTGGGGGCGCCCTGGACGTTGGGGGCGCCCTCTACGTGGCCTTTGATCCGCAACAATCTCGGTCATCCCTTATCCCACTCGAGTAGGGCTGAGGATTGACTGTGGGGGCGCTCAGGACGCTGGGGGCGCCCCGGTTGACTCAATCAACTGGCTTCTCGACTGGATAAACTCTATCCGCTTCGTTGGCTTGAGCCCAGGGCGCCCAAGGCATCCAGGGCGCCCGAGAGCATGGGGGTGCCCCACCCAGTGACCTTCAGAAGCGTTACTTGCTCAGCTTGTCTTGCCTTCACCTTGGGGGTGCCCGGGACCTCCGGGGCGCCCTACTCAGCTGCTGCCTCTTTCCCTTGAGGCGTTCTGAGCTGCAGAGACTCATTCCTTTGGTCATGCATCCAGGGTTAGTTGCAAATATAATAAAACAAGAATATGTTATGATTATACAACCTTAGCTGTCTTGGTTCTGACTTTGGGTCTCCCAAAATGGAACCCTAGGTCGAACCGACGCCTACTGTTCCCTCGACGGGGAACGCGTCCTCACCTACTCCTCTCAGGAGAATTTACCTATTGCCAACCGGCTTCTCCGGTTGGACTTCGGCCTAGCAGTCCTTCGTTAGGGCTTAGGTACCAAGCCGTCCTTCACCCGGTGCCTAGCAGTCCTTCCCTAGGTCTTTGGTACCAGGCAGTCCTTCGCCCGGTGCCTTGCAGTCCTTCGCTAGGGCTTTGTATCCTGGCATTCCTTCACCAGGTGCCTAGCAGTCCTTCGCTAGGGCTTTGTATCCTGGCATTCCTTCGCCAGGTGCCTAGCAATCCCTCGCTAGGGCTTTGTATCCTGGCAGTCCTTCGCCAGGTGCCTAGTAGCCCTTCGCTAGGGCTTTGATCTGCACACTTAAATAGCATGTTAGATAAACATAACATCTTAACTTTTGAACCCTTTGCCATTATCAAAACACAGGTTCGACTTGGGTGCTGTTTGCACCAACAATCTCCCCCTTTTTGATTTATGGCAACCTGATTCAAAAAGTTAAGTTAATCAGGACAGGTGATATAACAGTTTAGTTTCCTCCCCCTGGAAGGAATCTCCCCCTAGCTTTTTCAAAGGTTCGTGGGGTTTTAAAAATTTTCTAAGTCTAAAGATGGAATTAATTTTTCAATACTTAGAACATTTTTTAAAAGAAATTTTAGAAAAATATTTTCTAAAAAGAATTTGGTTGGGTACTTTGGAAAATTTATACTTAGAAAAAATTTTAAAAAAATTCTAAAATTTCTTCTGAAGCTACTTTAGAAGCATTATGCTTAGAAACTTTTCTATTAGAGAAGTTTTAGAAATAAGTACTTAGAGATATTTTGAACATAACTTAAGTTTAAGTACTTAAAAAAACTTTTGAAAACTACTTGGGTCAAGTACTTAACAAAATTTGAAAATAATTTAGATCAAGTACTTTTGAAACAGTTTTTGAAAAAAAAATAGATTTAAGTACTGAAAAAAACTAGGTTTAAGTACTTTGAAATAGTTTTTTAAAAAAACTTAGATTAAGTACTTTTTGAAGTAGTTTTGAAAAAAAACTTATATTAAGTACTTTGAACAGTTTTGAACACTTTTTGAAGAAAGGATAACGTTTTGAAATTTTATTTTGAATACTTTTTGAAGAAAGGATAATGTTTTGAAAATTTATTTTGAATACTTTTTGAAGAAAGGATAACGTTTTGAAAATTTATTTTGAATTTTGAAAAAAAAATAAACTTTCTATCCTTTCCTTCTCTCCTTTCCTATCTCTTCCCCTTTGCCATATATCAAAAAACAAAGCAATATAGCAAAAAAAAAAATGAATTGCATAAGGATATAACACCAGAATAATGTGTTGTACTGAACCAATTTCAAGATATAAGCTGAACCAAATCAATTTAAATTATCTTTGTAGGGTCCTGTCTAACCCACTTAGCTACTTACTAACTGTTATAAACAGTAGTTTTTGCTAGGATTAGTTAAGTTAAGTGTTCTGTTCAAGTTAGATTTTCTAAACTTGACACTTAACCTGATTACTGTTTAAGTTGTATTTAGTGCCCCAATTATTGCAGATGCACTGACTTAAAGCATCTTGAATTAAGGCAAAGACCTAAGCATCTCAACCCATTCTAGGTTATCATTCAAAAGTACCCTATGGTGCTTGTGAGATGCTGACTTCTAGATCTATAGGTGCATGCATTTCTATGGTTAGGGCCTAGGCTAAGTCCATTTGCGAAAAAACCCTAGTTTTGAAGGGGATAGTTTTAAATAAAACTAAGTCGGAAAAGAATTCTAAAAAGGTTTTGAAAATCAAGTAAAGCATTTTTAAAATTATTTTAGAAACTGATTTTCAAATCAAATAAAGAAGTTAAAAAGACAGAAAAATAAAGTAAACATATTCTACCAAGCATAATCCTAACTGCTAAAGATCAGATAATCAATAGTCAAATCCATAAGTCAGCTGGTCAAAAGAGAGGACCAGGATAGACACACCATAATCAGATACAGATCAACCCTACTGAGTAGGGGCACAAACAGTCACTAGTACAATGCTAATCAAATCTAGGAGGAGGGACCGGGACGATCAGAAGAGCCTGGCTGCCAGGATCGAAATAGCAACATCATCTCATGATTTCGAGCGTCGCTAGTCTCCCTATCGGCTCTGAGGGTACTCATGTACTCGGTGTAATAGGCTTGATTTGCCTCCATTTATTCAGCATGATTTGCCTCCACTTCCTCCCGGAGGCTCTGAACCCGTGTCTCAAGTCGCGTCACTCTCTCGTAGAGTGTCGGTGGTGGGGGCTCGTCTATGTGCTCTCGAATCTCAGCTGTCAGATCTGCTACATCGACCTCAACGTCCTCATCAGAGTCGATCTGGGGTCCGGCTCTCTGACGCCTCCACGACAAAACCCCGGTACCCGATACCTCTACACCAGCTAGGGAAAAGTTCCTAAAACCTATCTCATCAAAGTCAGTCATCGCGGCCATCTCTCCTTCGGTGATGTTACTACTGTGATGATGAAGAATGGAAGTGATGATGTGGCAATAGGGGGTGCGTACCCGTCCCTGAGTGGTAACACTGGACGCATGTAGAATCGTGTGGAACATGTGGAGTCCAATGCCGATATCAAGATGATGGATCAATGCATATAAGAGGAAGGTGTGAAATGGTCGCATGGTAGCGACGTCTCTAGTGGATAAAGGCAGAATGTAGCGGACTAGAACTCTATATAGTGCATAGTCCTAGACCTAAAGGTTAACAGACTGAAATCGTCTGGCCAAGGGGTTTCTGGCATGCCTAGAAGTAGGAGTGTAGAGTATCTAGGGTAATGTGAGAGTAGGGAGCATCAAAGGGAGGATCCCTAGGAGGGTAATAGCAAAAGGTGGATTGTGAGAGTCGTAGTCCCAGAAATCGGTTGAGCAACAAAGGTGTGATTGTCAAGGGTATCCCTTGAACAGTGGTGACGAACATAAGACCATCCTGTCTAATTATATTGTTATAGAATTCTGCACATAAGGATGTGTTGATTGGATGAGTACAGAATACAAGGTTGTCTAATTGGTAAAAGTTGATAACATTCATGGCCAAGGGACAAGATTGAGTGAAGAGTTGCTTATTTAGGTAACTCGTCTTAATAGGCTTATATGTTGTTCGAGCAAATCTATTGCAAAGTTCTAAGGTTGGGAACCTAGGATCGGGACTAGGTTCGGTACCGGGGATTGCTTGGTTTGCTCGGCATTTTCTAAGATAAGAAACATATGTTTACAAGAAAGTAATTTAAAGAAAATAATTTTCAATGCGTAAGATAAACCATACCAGGGAGGCATGCTCGAGGTTGAGGGAGTAAGAGGGTCACATGGTTGCCTTAGAAGGAGAAGAGTTGGAGAAGAGAAGGGTTTTGGGTGTGGCAAGATGAGGAGATTCGGGTTCCTTATATAGATGTTTTGGCTAGGGCGCCCGGGAGCTCCCGGGCCCCCGGGACAGTGTCTACTGCCTTTGGCAGTGACCTAATGCTGGTCGGGGGCGCCCGTGATAGCCCGGGCACCCCGGTCACACTGGGATGGCAACTTTGCTGCCTTGACCGGCCCTGGGGGCGCCCGCAAGGGCCGGGCCACCCTGGTTAGGGTGTCATTGCAGTCTTTCTGCCTTGAATGAAGTGAAATTGTTGTGGGGGCGCCCGAGGTGTCACGGGCGCCTGAGTTGGGTTAAAATTGACAACTTTGATGTTTTGTTGACCATTTGACCATGGTTTAACTATTTTGACCATGGTATGACTACTTTGACCACGATTTGACTGCATTGACAATAGTATGACCATGGTTTGACCTTTATTGAATCAAGCAATAATCAAGTTCTAAACTAAGGAATTTTACAGCAGTACAAAGATAAACTTAATTTTATTTAAAATAATTTTTACCTTCTCACCCATTCTAGAGTTATCAATCACGTTTGCCATATGGGTTTTTGTGAGACAGGTTTTGATAGATAGAATTATTTTGAAAAATTATGATTTATTTTGAAAAACTTAAATTAATTTTGAAAACAGTTAATTTTGAGTTTATTATTTTTTAAAAAAATTGTTTGAATCTACAATTAACTGAAAATTTATGTTAGATTCGAATTTGACAAAGAATAATTTGAATTTAAATTTCAAAAATTGGCTTCTAGGTCTTGGCGAGGCACTAGGCCTTCTTTGGCCGTAGCCTTATTTGATTATCAACCCTTTCCTTGACAAAGCCTTTTAATGAAATTTCATTTTCAAAACTATTTTTTGAAAAATTCTGGTCTAACTAGTTTGGGTCTTGGATCGGTAGCTTCGGCTAGTTTCACCAGTCTAAAGAGACCAAGTAGAGTATACTTGACCTTATTAGAATTGGTTTCCCTAACTTACTATCATCTCACCGCCACCCAATACTATGTTGTTCAAATTTTAATTAATTGATTGAGTCCTTATTCTAACCAATCCTAATTCTAAGCATGGTAAATTGCAAAACAAAATAAACAGACAATCATGCAATTTTCAAGCAAGAAAAGCATCTTATTTAATTATACAAATTGTTTTTAGTTTGGCTCCCCCTGGACTAAAGCCTCGGTAGTGATTAGGCAAGATGTGAATCTTGTCCTTGGGGATCCAATACTGATTTGATCCAGTTTGTTTGTTCAGGCATAGTTTGGGTACCCATGCCTGAACCTTAGGTCTAGACTGATTCAGTACAGCATAGTAGGATCTTTGTCTAGACTTGGTTCTATAACCTAATCCAGATCGATTTAGAACTGACTTATGTTTTCCAAGGATCATGTCAAGACCCTTGGAACCAGACGTGAATCTTTCTAAAGCAGCTCTATGATCCTTAACTTGAGTGTTCAAGGAAGAGTTCTCTTGTTCAAGTTTTTCAACTTAAGCAGAGGTTCTTTCTTGAACCTTCTCAGTTAAGGATTCAGAGTTTGATCTCTCTTTCAGGAGTTTTACATCCTATCTGAGAGACTCGACTCGGATTTTGGCTTTTGCCAAGTCTCGAGAAAGATAAGAAATTAATTCGCATAATTGGATTCTAGAAAAACCACTTACAGTTATTTCTCCATCCTCTGAAAATGTAAGTTTGTCGTCGTCCGGCTCCGATTCTGACTCGGTCTCGATTTCTTCTAAGGCGGTTAGTGCGAGCAGGTTCGACTGGGGGGCTTCTTCTTCTTCTTCGGAGGACGACTCGTCCCAGGTTGCTTGAAGTGCTTTCTTCCTTCTTGTCTTCTTTGTCTCCTTCAGATTCGGACACTCCGTCTTGTAGTGACCATTCTTTTTGCATTCATAACAGGTCACGTTTGGTTTGTTCTTGTCGTTTGAAAGATCAGCTGGTTCTTTCTTTCTTCGGCTTGATTTCCTTCTGTTGGTCTGGTTTTTCAGTTCCTTGTAGTAATCCCGGGCTAGCCCAACCATTTTGGGTCGATATCCGTTGTTGTCTTCTGAGTCTGAGTCTGGGTCAGACTCGGGTTCAGGTTAAGGCTTCTTCTTGGTTGTCTTTCCAGCTTTACCTGCAACAAAAGCGATGCCTTTCTCGGCCAAATTGCAGTTAGTCTGCTCATGTAACTCAAGTTCTAAAAATAGTTCATCTAATTTTATTTTTGAAAGGTCCATTGAAACCTTGTATGCATCTACCATAAATGCCCACAAGGTGTTTCTCGGGAAAGCGTTAAGAGTGTACCTTATCAGGTCACGGTTTTCTACCTTGTGACCAATTGTGTGTAGTCCGTTCATTAACTCCTGAATTCTGGCGTGGACCTGAGCTGCTGTTTCGTTGTCGTTCATCTTGATCGTGTACAGCTTGTTCAGGAGAAGATCGCTCTTGCTGATTCTAGTATCTGAAGTTCCTTCGTGCAGCTCGATCAGCTTCCCCCATAGCTCCTTTGCACTGTTGAATGGTCCTACACGATTCAACTCTTCCTTGGTCAGGCCGCATTGAAGTGTCTGGGTTGCTTTGGCATCATCTTCAATTTTTCTTTTCAGAGCGGTATCCCACTCAGCGTAAGACTGTGGCACTACTTCAGCATTCTTTGGAATCTCCAGTCCAGACTGGATGATTATCCACATATCCACCTGAGTTTTCAGGTGGACCTCCATCCGACATTTCCAGTAGGAGAAGTCCTCCCCACTGAAAAGTGGTGGTTTGGCTGTGCTGAATCCTTCTTGCATGGCCATTTATCTGAAAATAAGATTAAAAGTAAAGCAATATCCCAAGACTTGGTCTTGGATTAGTAGTGCGGGAAAAAAAAAATATTTATCGAGGGGTGTTGCACCAACCTCGATTAACGATGAAAATTCGAAGAAAAAAATTTAAAAAGAAATCCGAAAAAAACTCTCAAATAGGTGGTTGCACCAAATTTGAGCTTCCCCGCTCTGATAACACTTGTTAGATGAGAGAATACGATAGAGGGTGGGTGAATATCGTAAAATGTTTTTGGATAAAACTAAGAGAATAAGCAGCGGAAAATTAAAACACAACGCAAAAACACAAGCAGTTTTACTTGGTTCGGAGTCGCGGTCGGCTCCTACTCCAAGGCCAACGGTCATTGACTATTTACTGCGGGCAATTCTATATGTGCGCAAAAGTTTACAGAGAGATATTACAGTTGTAAACTGGAAATTAAAAAATTAAGCTCTTTTGTTACCGACTCCCGGTGTGAATTGTACTTCTGAGCAGAGAGTCATCGTAGGCGCTGGAATCTCGAGATGGGAGGTTTCTGGAGCAGAGCGCTTGAGTAGAAGAGCGTATTGGCGTTGGAAAGTTATGTTCAGAAGCCTTGGGGGTCGAGGGCTATTTATAGCAGTCCTGGGGGCGCCCTGGACGTTCGGGGCACCCTCTTCGTGGCCTTCGATCCACAACAATCTCGGTCATCCCTTATCCCACTCGAGTAGGGCTGAGGTTTGACTGTGGGGGCGCCCGGGACGCTAGGGGCGCCCGGGACGCTAGGGGCGCCCCGGTTGACTCAATCAGCTGGCTTCTCGGCTGGATAAACTCTATCCACTTCGTTGGCTTGAGCCCAGGGCGCCCAAGGCATCCGGGGTGCCCGGGAGCACGGGGGTGCCCCGCCTAGTGAGCTTCCGAAGTGTTACTTGCTCAGCTTGTCATGTCTTCACCTTGGGGCGCCCGGGACCTCCAGGGCGCCCTAATCAGTTGCTGCCTCTTTCCCTTGAGGCGTTCTGAGCTGCAGAGACTCGTTCCTTTGGTCCTGCATCCAGGGTTAGTTGCAAATACAATAAAACAAAAATATGTTATGATTATACAGCCTTAGCTGTCTTGGTTCTGACTTTGGGTCTCCCAAAATGGAACTCTAGGTCGAACCGACGCCTACTGTTCACTCGACGGGGAATGCGTCCTCACCTACTCCTCTCAGGAGAATTTACCTATTGCCAACCGGCTTCTCCGGTTGGACTTTGGCCTAGCAGTCCTTCGCTAGGGCTTAGGTACCAAGCCGTCCTTCGCCCGGTGCCTAGCAATCCTTCGCTAGGTCTTCGGTACCAGGCAGCAGTCCTTCGCTGGGGCTTTGTATCCTAGCATTCCTTCGCCAGGTGCCTAGCAGTCCTTCGCTAGGGCTTTGTATCCTGGCATTCCTTCGCCTGGTGCCTACAATCCTTCGCTAGGGCTTTGTATCCTGGCAGTCCTTCGCCAGGTGCTAGCAGCCCTTCGCTAGGGCTTTGATCTGCACACTTAAATAGCATGTTAGATAAACATAACATCTTAACTTTTGAACCCTTTGTCATTATCAAAACACAGGTTCGACTTGGGTGTTGTCTGCACCAACATTATCTACCCTTGTGCCTACTAGTACCGTGTCAAAGGTGTCATGTTGTCTAACTAGACATTGACTTGATTGAAAATCAATTGTATAACCCGCATCACACAATTGACTGACATTTAGGAGATTAAATGTCATCCCCTTGACTAGAAGGACATTCTTGATCCTGAGACATTCAGATATTTGAATGTCTCCTATCCCTATAACCTTAAGACTACCATTGTTACCAAAGGAAACATTACCTCTACTTTTTCTTTGAAGGGTAGTGAATAAAGATCTATCACCGGTCATATGTTTGGAGCACCCACTATCAACGAACCAAATTGATAGATGCTCCCCCTCAATCATAACCTACACAATACAAAAAATAGAGGATTTAGGTATCCAAATCTTGGGACCTAAATCACCTACTATGCAAGACTTAGGCACCCATGCCTTGACCACTTTCCTTTGAACCCTAGGAGTCTTAAGTGGTCTAACATCAGTCCTAGACATTAAGGAAACAAAAGATGGTTCTTTAGGTCGGTAACCAATATCGTCCCTATTGTAAACCGCCCTTTGTGCATTTAGAATCATATCTAGAGTCTTAGAGCTAGTTGAGAACTTCTCAAGAACATTCTTGAGTCTCTCAACCTCACTCTTCAATGATTTGTTTTCATCTTCTAACATTTCTACATGCAAATCATCAACATCCTCATCCCTAGAGGATTTCAATTGTTCAACCTCTAATTTCAATGATTTAACTTTTCCTTTTGACTTTTTCAACAAATCGGTTAAACATGCAACGGTTCTATAGCATTTATCCAATTCGGGAGTGATTACCTCTTCATCATCCGAAGATGATGAAGTCGCGTTTGAAGAGTCCGTGGATTCATCACTGCTCTCTTGATCTTCAAGGGTCATGAGTGCTACATGGCGTGTACTCTTCTCCTCCTTCTCTTCATCGGATGAGCTAGAGGATGATTCATCCCATGTGGCCTTCAAGGCCTTCTTCTACTTCTTTGATTTCTCCTCTTTCTTCTTGAGTTTTGGACAGTCCTTCTTGAAGTGTCCTTTCTTGCTACACTCATAACAAGTAACATTAGACTTATCAATCTTAACTTCACTAGGGTTACCTTTACCCTTGAAGCGCCGGCTCTTCCTCATCATTCTTCTAACAAAGTTGGCCATCTCGGAGGAAGAAGACCCGCTGCCATCCTCCTCGGATTCAGACTCGGACTCGGATGAAGATGAAGATACCTCCTCCTTCTTCTCCTTCTTCTTGGTTTTTCCCCTGCAACAAGAGCAATCCCCTTCTCTTTGGGGCCTTTGTTAGCCACCTCATGCAGCTCCATTTCACAAAATAAATCATCTAATTTTACAAATGACAAGTCTTTGGAAACCTTGTAGGCATCCACCATGGATGACCACAAGGCATTCCTTGGAAAAGCTTTTAACACACATCTCACAAGGTCGCAGTTCTCAACCTTTTGGTCAATGGAGTGGAGACCATTCAGTACCTCTTTGAATCTACTATGAAGTTCACTTACCGTTTCACTCTCCTTCATTGAGAGGTTTTGTAGTTGATTGAGGAACAAGTCCCTCTTGGCAATTATTGAGTCTCGGGTACCCTTATGAAGCTCAATGAGCTTGTTCAACTAATCCTTTGCGCTTGTAAAGGGACCAACCTTGATTAGTTGGTCTTTGTTCATTCCAGATTGCAAGGTTACCACCGCCTTCGCATCGGCTTCACCTTTGCTGGATTGCTCAGCCGACCACCGTGATGACTCCAACTCATTTCCCTCCGCGTCTCTCAGAGGGGTGAAGCCTTCCTTCACCGAGAACCACATACCTATGTCGGTCTTGAGGTAGTACTCCATTCGAGACCTCCAATATTGAAAATCGGATCCATTAAAGAAGGGAGGTCGGGTGGTGCTAAATCCTTCTCTCAAAGCCATTGTTGATAGCTCTCAGATGTTAAGCCGCTTGAACAGAGCCCTAAAGCTCTGATACCACTTGTTGGAACTTGGATGGCTAGAGAGCGGGGGGGGGTGAATATAGCCAGACACGAAATTCTCTTTCACTTTGACAGATTCTGCACTTAGGGTTAGTAACATAGAGGAAGCAATACAGAACAGAGATGCAGTAACTAAACCCTAAACTAAGCACAAGCACAAAATGCTAACAAAGAGGATTTACAAGATTTGGGGATAACTTGCCCCTACTCCTTGGCGTGCCCTTAAGGTGGGCGATCCCTTGATCGTCGGCAGATCAAGCCCCAGAAAATCCAGATAAAATGCAACCTCCTTCTCGGTGGAGTAACCTCTCCACAGCGTTTCAACAGGAATAAAGTATTAAGCATAATGAAACACAAGAAGGGATCTTACAGAGCACTTAGAACAACAAGAACACAAGAGAACTCCTCACCGAGCTCCACCCAGCACAGATCTCACGCAAGAACACCCTACTCTTCGTGTCTTCTTGCCGATGGACTCGCCAAGCTCCTTGTTTCTTCCAAGTGCTCAAGTATCAGAAGGTTGCTCAAGATTCACAGTTGCTTGCACAAGAGATGGATCAAAGTTGTCGCAAGCCCTCAAGAGTTGTAGCCCCAAGAACAGTTTGAATCTAGAATCGTTGTAGAGACTTCTTAGCCACCAAGCTCTTAAGTCTCTACTCACTGATCCCAGGTCCCAGGCACGCCTCTACAGCTCCCAGCTGCTCACCAGCTTCTCTGCAACAGCCTCAGCTATCCTGACCACCTCTGGACTCACTGAACTCTCTAGTCAAGGCCAGGTCAGCTCGTCAGCTTCCTGCCGTTGCAAGCTCATGCCATCCGTTGTGACCTGAGAAGAAGAAACAAACAAACCTGCTCCAAGGAAAGACTCCCATTGACCCTCCTTGAGTGTTTGAATCCATCCCTGTCACTTGCACACTTAATCAAAGGTTTAGCAAATGAAATCAAAGTTACATCAGTGATAGTAGAGAAAATCAGAACGAAATCGGAGCGCAATCAGATGTCTGACACCGCTTTTGAAATAAAGCTGTAAGCTACTGATCGGTCACCGGACCGATCAGGGTGACTCCTGATCGGTCACTGGACCGATCAGGGTGACTCGTGATTGGTCACCAGACCGATCAGGATGGGCTTAGACCAATCAGGCTCCAACCTGATCGGTCCCCAACGTGCAATCAGAAATTATGACTTCTTCGTGATCGGTCACCAGACCATTCCCAAGTCGTGGATCGGTCACTAGATCGGTCCACCCCTTCTCAGAGTGATTTCCCAGCTTCGCAGTCCAAACCTCCTGATCGGTCCCTAGACCGATCAGGGTGTGGCCTGATCGGACTGGTGACCGATCTGGCCACTCTCTAATCGAACAGGCTCCAGCCTGATTGGTTGTAGTGAGGAACTCATGGCTTTGATCGTTCACAAGAATGATCTAAATAGTATCCCTGATCGGTCACCAAACCGATCAGGAGCCGATCAGTAGGCTTCCTAAACTCACTGTATGCTCTCTGATCGGTCACCAGATCGATCAGACATAGCTGGATCGGTCACCAGACCGATCCATGAGGGAACTCCGTGCCAACTTCCCTGATCGGTCACCAGACCGATCCAGGCAAGGTCAAATCCACACTAAGTCACGAGAACAAGCCTCCAGCCCTTCTCTGACTCGTTCCTAGTCCCCCGGACCAAGACACCGTGTCCAGTTTCACTCATCGGGACTTCAACCTAGCCCTCCAAGCTAGGACCTGCCCCTCCAAGCCAGGGTTTCATCCAACCTAGCCTTCCAAGCTAGGACCTGACCCTCCAAGCCAGGATTTCATCAACCTAGCTCTCCAAGCTAGGACCTGACCCTCCAAGCCAGGATTTCATCAATCTAGCTCTCCAAGCTAAGACCTGGCCCTCCAAGCCAGGGTTTCATCAACCTAGCTCTCCAAGCTAGGACCTGACCCTCCAAGCCAGGATTTCATCAACCTAGCTCTCCAAGTTAGGACCTGGCCCTCCAAGTCAGGGTTTCCATCAACCTAGTCCCACTATGTATGCCTAGTCCCACTAGGTCATTTCCACTTCACTTAGTCCCTGACCAGGACTTAATCTCAATCATCTCATTAACCTAAACTAAAATCGATGTCAATACCAAAACAATAATCAGGGTCAGACTGCATCAACAAGGTTCACCCTTGTAGTTGATATGTGTATGTAAGTGTACAGGTTTGTAGGATACACATAGACTTAGCTGGACAGCTTCGGGTCGGTGAAGGATGGCATGAGGAGACGAGCCATGGGCTTGTATGCATCCGAGGGACCGTGGACAAAGTAGGAACGATGAGCCGAAGGAAGCGTACTTCGAGACATACACGAATGATGGCATGAGGAAGAGCCGCGGGTTCGTATGCATCCGAGGGATGAGAACCAAAGTTGAAGAAGGTTTGAAGGCAATAGGTCGAAGCTGCAAAAGAAGAGTCAGCTGAGTCGTGAGGGTTCAAGTGTGAGAGAATTGTACTCGGGAAGGGAAAACCTAGGATTAGGGTTCGGGCAGTTGACTGATGCTTGGATCAGTCGACAGATGAAGGCCACAGAAAGATCAGTCAACTGATCAGATGATCAGTCGACTGGTGTCAGCTGGAATTCGATCGTTGGGCTGTAACGTTCGAATCCGAACTGGACCAGTCAACTAGTGTTGGCACCAGTCGACTGGTAACGGGTGTTTTAGCCTTGAGCTCTATTTAAGAGAGCTCGATTTGGCTGGGCAAAGGTTGACGAAATAAGCTTGGTTAGAGCTTATTAGTAGTCTCCTAGTGCTCAAGTGTTGTCGTGAGTTTGTGGCGAGGTTTCTCCACCAGAAGTGTGGGGACCGGTGCCGTCGATAAAGGGGGGGGTGAATATCGACATTAAAAACTTTTTGGAAACTTGCATATGCTTTCATTCTGGTCACAGAGTTAGTAGCAGCGAAAAATAGAAAGAACGAAAATAAGACAACAAATTGCACACGGGATTTTTTACATGGTTCCCGACCCCCCAGGGTTAGTACGTCCAAGGCCTAAGCATGGGAAATGCCTGTCCACTAATGGTCTCCTTTCCGGACTTTCCGGAGGCGGAGAAACCCGTCTTACAGTGCAAGATTTACAATCACAAATATTTAATAAATTACGTGCGGAAAGTAAATCAAACCAAAAAGAGTTGAAGACTCGGCCGATATGGAACTCCGAAGTGACACGCACTTCCTCCCAGAGCTTCCTTGGTCACAGAGCTTCGTCGTTGGCGCTTTGTCGTCAATTGGAAGGCTCAAAATGATCTTCGAATGTTGTTCTGAGTTGAGGGGTCGAAGCCTCAAATATAGGCTTGTTACAGGGCGCCTGTGATGGAGGCGCCTCACAAGGCTTGGTCAAAGCTTATCTTTGCTTCGAACTCGCAGCAGCAGATAACCCTTTAATCCAGGGCGCCTGTGTTGAAGGAGGAACTTGATCCATTAAGGCGCCTGACCCATTGAGTCACCTGTTTCATTAGGGTGCCCTGGTTAATGGGGCCGCCTAGCAGCCAGGTTTCTAGCCCTGTTGTGTATTTGTTTGCCTGCTTTGTCATCAATTTTAGGTACCTGCAAGATACATAAATACAATGCAGACATATGTATATTCTTAGCCTTAAGGGTTTGGTTCTGACTTCAAATTTCCATGAAACCCTAGGTCGAACCGATGCCTAAGTTCCCATCCCCGGGAACACGCCTTTCACCTACTCCTCTCAGGAGATGGATATCACCCGGACCATCCGGTTGGACTTTTGCCCAGCTTTCAGGACTTTTGCCCAATCCTACGACTAGGACTTATTGCCCAGCTTCACTCACTAGGTCTTAGTGACCAGCTTCACTCACTAGTGTTGGGACCGGGTGCATGTTGACAAGGATACGAGTTCGTAAAATTTTAAATTTTTACGTGCAGCGGAAGAATTTGCATAAAATAATTTCCTAAATTATTTTAACTTCGTATCTAGCATGCAACCTTATAGTGTGTTGACATAATCATAAAATAAAACTTTGCGGAAAAGTAAACTAATTTACATTATACCTCTCGTAACTCGAAGTAAGGGACGAGATCCAACCGTAGCATCCCTTGGAAGCTCCGCCTCTATTCGCGTCCACGCCGAGTTCTCTTCGGGATGACTTCGCAAAGTCACGAGTTTTGTGCCGACGAGAACTACTAGATTCTCTATAGGCACAACAAAGAAGATCAAGAGAGGAATTAGGAAACTAACCAACGAAGTAACGGAATCGAATTCTGAGAAGAGAGGAGTCGCTATCCGCTTCTTCTTCTTCTTGTTCGGGTTCTCCTTCTTCTTGAAGCTCACGACACCCTTTGGTTGGGTAGGGATTGCGCCGGCCCTAAGCCTCCAAGTGGGCGCCGGCCCTAAGACTCCAAGAGTGGGCGCCGGCCCTAAGGGAAGAGAGGGGAGGGAGAAGAGAAGAGAGAGAGGGAGAGCTCTTATTCAATTACTTGATTAGTTGATTAAGAATAAGGGCTTGCCTTTGGTTCCTTTATATAGTAGCAACTCCTTTGCTAAGTCTCCCTCTTAACAGAATTAACGGAATTAGTTATAAGAAATTTATCTTATAAATTCTCTTATTAATTATTCCGTTTAAGCCGAGTCTTATTATAACTAATTTATAATAAAACAAATTCTTCTTCTCTTTAAATTATGGAATAAATTTTATAAGAAATTTATAAACTTTCTTATTATGGAAAAATCAATTCTTAATTGATTTTATAAAATTAAAATAAACCAATTCATGGATTATTTTAACTTCCATAAAAAGAATAAATTTCTACAAATTTATTTATATAAATTTCTTTATACAAATTTATTTATCCATAATTTATAAAACAAATCACACTAGATTTATTTTATTAATTAAACCAAATAAATTGATTTAATTCCCTTTAATGGCCGGCCACCACAAGGAGGGTTAGCACCCTCTTTGGCCGGCCAAACCAACCCGAACCGGTCGCGAATTAAACTCATTTAACTCGCCCAATAAGCCTTCAAAAGACTTAGCCATTTTTAGCTTCCATTGCGCCTCTGACTAACTCAGATTCGACTTATTTCTCTTGATCGGAAAATCCAATTTTCAACTCGTTTTAAATCCCTCGGATTACTCGTATTCCGTGTGACTAAATAGGCTTTCGATTTATGTTGGCCGTCTATAATCAACAAATTATAGAACGATCATGAGTGACACCTAGTAGTACATCATGACCCCCAATTAATCGAAAGATCAACGGTTTGACCTAGAAAAATTATTCTGAAACCCTTCAGCAGCTCTAATGAATCGTGCCCCATTCCCTTCACCACCTTATACCCACTTGGTTCAGGACACGGTCTATGGTGTCAGTCCCCACTAGGCTGACTACGTCACACCTAGCCCAAGTAGTGTCTTTCTCGTCCATTGGATTTCTAATTACTCTCATGTATTTTAGAGACTCGCACTCTAAACATGATCTACTCTGGCCAGAGGTTTTGAGTAACAATCCGACGATAGGCCTGGGTATACATCTCCTCGCAAGGAGTGGTGAATCCTTTGTAGGCTGCTCAAACATCTTCGGGCACTTCAGCTTATACCCAATCATCCTGGGTCCACACCTCCTTGGAGATGCTTGCTTAAGATGTTAAAGTATAAGTCTCCATGACCAAGATGACTTGAACACCGCAAGTCAAAGGAACATCGTACTTAAGCTGCAGTAAGAACTTCATTGACATATCTATATAGATTACCATATGAAGTTTTACAGCTAGTCACTCCAATGAACTAGTTCCCTTAACTAGCATCCATGTTTATCTCCGGACATCCCAATGTCACCAGCTAGTGAGAATCAGCTGATTAGAGAATAACTCATGCTAGTCTCAACAGAATTGATAGTGTCTGTTTTTATCAATTCATCGACTAGGGATAATTTCAATACTTCACAATTGCACATTAGAGATAATCACTAGTTGTGATCCCATCACAAATTCTATTATACTGTGAGTTGTATTGCGGACATTCAGTAGATGAGTTTAAGATTCCAATCAAATACACAAAACATGTATACTCAAATAGTGAATTATCATTTATTAATATAAATGTTTACATCATAAAGCGATTGCCTTAGGACACTTTTCTCATATCACTAACAACTAGGTCTTAGGTGCCCAGCCCTCACCCAGGACATAGTGCCCAATTCCACAAACCAGGACTTAGTGTCCAACCCTTGGTCAGGTCTTAGGTGCCCAGCCCTCGTTCAGACTTAGTGCCTAGGTTAACTAAGACTTTTCATCACATTGGTCCAGTTTTCTTGACTACCCTTCCCTTGTTGAATGTATCACTTGTTAGAAATATAAGAGAAGTGTCCTAATGCAATCGCCTTATGATTGTAATCATTTACTTTAATAAATGAATATTCACTATTTGAGTATACATGTTCATGTATTTGATTGAGATCTTAAACTCATTTACTGAATGTCTGCAATACAATTCACAGCATGAGAGAATTTGTGATGAATTCACAACTAGTGATTATCTCTACATGTGCAATTGTGAAGTATTGAAATTGTCCCTAGTCGATGAATTGATAGATATGGACACTATCAATTCTGTTGAGACTAGCATGGGTTATTCTCTAATCAGCTGATTCTCACTGGCTGGTGACATTGGGATGTCCGGAGATAAACGTGAATGCTAGTTAAGGGAACTAGTTCATTGGAGTGACTAGCTGTAAAACTTCATATGCTAATCTGCATATAGATATGTCAATGAAAGTTCTTACTGCAGCTTAAGTGCGATGTTCCTTTGACTTGCGGTGTTCAAGTCATCTTGGTCATGGAGACTTATACTTTGACATCTTAAGAAAGCATCTCCAAGGAGGTGTGGACCCAGGATGGTTGGGTATAAGCCGAAGTGACCGAAGATATTTGAACAGCCTACAAAGGATTCACCACTCCTTGCGAGGAGATGTATACCCAAGGTCTATCGTCGGATTGTTACTCGAAGCCTCTGGCCAGAGCATGACATGTTCAGAGTATGAATCTCTGAAATACATGAGAGTAATTAGAATCCGTTGGACGAGAAAGACATTACTTGGGCTAGGTGTGACGTAGTCAGCCTAATGGGGACTGACACACATAGACCATGTCCTGAACCAAGTGGGTATAAGATAGTGATGGGAATGAGGCATGATTCATTGAAGCTGCTGAAGGGTTTCAGAATAGTTTCTGAGGTCAACCGTTGATCTTTTGATTAATTGGGGATCATGATGTACTACTAGGTGCCACTCATGATCGTTCTATGATTGGTTAATTATAGACGGCCAACATAAATCGAAAGCCTATTTAGTCACACGCACTACGAGTGATCCGAGGGATTTAAAACGAGTTGAAAATTGGATTTTCCGATCAAGAGAGATAAGTCGAATCTGAATTTTTCAGAGACGCATCGGAAGCATAAAATGGCTAAGTGTTTTGAAGACTTATTGGATGAATTAAATGAGTTTAATTCGTACGATTTCGGCTTGGGTTTGGCCGACCAAAGAGGGTCCCCACCCTCTTTGTTTGGCCGGCCACAATAAAAGGGGAGAACCAAATTGTTTGGTTCAAATTATAAAATAAACCGCGCGTGGTTTGTTTTATAAAATTATGGATAAAGAAATTTATATAAAGAAATTTATTTTTCATGGAAATTAAAATGAACCTTGGATTGGTTTATTTTATTTTATAAAATCAATAAAGGATTGATTTACCATGATAAAGAAATTTATATAAAGAAATTTCTTTCCATAATAAAAGGGGAGACATGGTTGTTTTTATTATAAATTAAGTTATAATAAAAACTTGGCATAATGGAATAATTTATAGAAAAATTTATAAGATAAATTTCTTATGAAAATTTATTCCGTTAAAAGGAGACTTGGCGATTAAGAGGCTACTATATAAAAGTACCAAGGCAAGGCTTGGAGATCAATCCAAGAGATCAAGGATTCTTGCCTAGCCTCTCTCCCTCTCCTTCTCTCTCTCTCCCTCTTCTAGTGCCGCCAGCCCTAGAGCCCTCCCCCTTTGCCGTGAGCTTCCACCACCAAGAAGAGGCCGAAGAAGAAGAAGAAGCGGGCGCGACTCCTTCCTTCCTCCCGGAATCTTGATTCTGTTCTTCGTTTGGTCTAGCATGCAACCTTATGTTGTGGAGACATGATCATACATTTAAAATTTTACAGAAAGTAAACTAATTTACTTAATACCTCGCGTAACTCGTAGAAAGGGACGAGATCCAACCGTAGCGTCCCTTGGAAGCTCCGCCTCTATTCGCGTCCACGCCGAGTTTTCTTCGGGATGACTTCGCAAAGCCACGAGTTTCGTGCCGACAAGAACTACTTGATTCTCCAAAGGCACGACAAGAATACCAAGAGAGAGATGGAAAGACTTAAGCATATTGTCAAACATTGAAACACTTAGAGGAGGGCATCACTGATGCATCTTGCACTAATAATCTCCCCTTTTTGATGTTTGACAATATCTTAAGTTAGATTGGATGAAAGGGCTAAATTATGATCCTTGGAACAAATGATCTATGTTTTGAAAATACATTTTGATCCATTGGGAAATCTCTCTATCCTTTGGGAGAAAGAAAAAATTTCTAGCTTGAGGTCACTCTCCCCTTTTTTGAAAAAAAAAACATTTTGATTTTCATTTTTCTCCTTTGGGAAGAAGACAAAACTTCTAACTTAAGCTCACTCTCCCCCTTTGTCATACATCAAAAAAAAGCACAAAAATACTTGCACCAACAATGAAATTTTTTTCCTTTTGAATGTACATAGTATAAATATTTGAAAGCATAGCAAAGAGCTCGTTAAAAAAAACATTCGCACCAACAGAAAATTAATTTTACTTAAATTGCACCCCAAAAAAATTCCACTTTAAAAAGTAATGTGCAATTTGGAAAAATATTTTGTATTTGTAGAAAATTCTCGCACTTAGAAAACTATTGCCTTAGAAGGACTTTCATTTAGAAAAGATTTTTCAAAAGATTACACTCATAAAAAGATTTTCACGTAACAAACTGTGCATTTAGAAGAATACTCTGAAAAATGTTGTGCAAAAAAAATTGAAAGATATTTTACACTTAATACATTTTCATTTTGAAAAAATTGAAAAAATTGTTCTTTGAAACATGTTAGTATTTTGAAAAATATTTGCACTTTTGAAAAAAAAAAATCGTACTTTGTAAACATTAGTACCTTGAAAAATACAAGTACTTTTGAATGATATTATGCAATTTTTTTGAAAATACAAGTACTTTTGAAAAATATTATGCATTTTTGAAAAATACAAGTACTTTTGAAAAATATACATTTTTGAAACATACAAGTCTTTTCGAAAAATATTATGAACTTTTTGAAAGACAATAAGTACTTTGAAAATAATTATTTTGCAATTTGTGAGAATTATTTTGCACTTTTTGAAAAATATAGGTACTTTGGAAAACACTAGTACATTACCTGACTTGGTTGTTTTTCCAGTCTGACACAATCCTAGAAAACCTTGTTAACTACAAGGACATTTTCCTAAGTGTCTTGGAAAATTTTCCAAATTCAAGTAATTATTATTTCCAAAAGTAACAAAAACATTTTAAAGTAAAAAAAATGATAGTATTTAAAAAAATACTTATGTTTTTTAAAAGGATTTTAAAAATACAGTGAATGCAAACATATTATTTTGTTATTAAATGATTCTTTTAATTTGATCTCCCCTAAACTTGACCCAGTCCTAGAAAACATGTTGACTACAAGCAATCTTCCTGTGAGTCTTAAGGTTTGATTCAAATTATAAGAACTGTCTAATAATTTTGAAAAATTATTTGTTAGAAATAATTGCTTTTTGATTTAGACTCTCCCTAAATTTGACACATCCTAGGAGTCCTTGTAGATCATGAAGTAGACCTCCTCTATGTCTTTAGGGTTTATCAAAATCAAAAGAGTGAACGACATTTTGAGTGTGGTAATTCTCAAGGAGACAATTTTCGAAAACACAATTTAGAATGATAATAATTTTAAAGCATAAACCTTTTTCGAAAAACCTAAGTGATAATAATTTTTCAAGCACGATTTTAGAAAAACTAAAAATATCTTTTAAAAGAATAAGACACTCCCCCTGTATCCAACACCGTTTGACTCTATCTAGGTGCCTTAAGGGACTTTAGTGATGACCTAAGAGGCTTGTGTCTAATTGTGTAGGTCAAACAATTCTTCAAAAAGATATAATTTTGAAAATGTATAATATATAAGCACTCAGACAAGCATGAAATCCATAAAAACATTATTATGTTAAAGCACTATTTTGAAAATAGATTTTTAGAAACATATTCTAAGAATTTTGAAAAATATTTTTCAATTTATTTGTCCTTAACATCTCACCTATTTTAGATGTCTCAGTACAAGCAAGCATGGTTGCCTTATGGGTGTATTGTGAGATACTTGAATAATTTTTCTCAATTTATTGTTAGATCTAAGAGTTAATCAAAACTTGTGTTAGATTCAAATTTATCTAATAGTAAATTGAATTTGAGTTTCGATAATTTGCTTCCAGGTCTTGGCGAGGCACAGAGGCCTTCTTTGGCCGTAGCCTTATTGGAGCAACAACCCTTTCCTTGACAAAGTCTTTTATCGAAATTTTATTTTCAAATTACTTCTTGAAAAATTTTGGTCTAACTAGCTTAGGTTTTGGTTCGGTAGCTTCGGCTAGTTCCACCAGACTAAATAGAACAAGTAGGGTACATCTTACCTTACTTGACCTTATTTGAAGGGTTTTCCTAACGTACTATCTGTTGGGATCTCCCGGTGATGTAAACACAAAAACATAGCGGAAACAAGATCTCTCGAGTGATCCATGCGAAAGAAAACTCGTATAAAGTTCATCTATCTAATAGATCTATCTAAAGTGTATACCTTTGGAGTGTGCCCTTATGTTAGTATTATGAGAGAAGTGTCCTAAGGCAATCGCCTTATGATTGTAATCATTTATTTTAATAAATGAATATTCACTATTTGAGTATACATGTTCATGTATTTCATTGAGATCTTAAACTCATTTACTGAATGTCCGCAATACAATTCAAGCATGAGAGAATTTGTGATGAATTCACAACTAGTGATTATCTCTACATGTGCAATTGTGAAGTATTGAAATTGTCCCTAGTCGATGAATTGATAAATATGGACACTATCAATTCTGTTGAGACTAGCATGGGTTATTCTCTAATCAGCTGATTCTCACTGGCTGGTGACATTGGGATGTCCAGAGATAAACATGGATGCTAGTTAAGGGAACTAGTTCATTGGAGTGACTAGCTGTAAAACTTCATATGGTAATCTACATATAGATATGTCAATGAAAGTTCTTACTGCAGCTTAAGTGCGATGTTCCTTTGACTTGCGGTGTTCAAGACATCTTGGTCACGGAGACTTATACTTTGACATCTTAAGCAAGCATCTCTAAGGAGGTGTGGACCCAGGATGGTTGGGTATAAGCCGAAGTGCCCGAAGATGTTTGAATAGCCTACAAAGGATTCACCACTCCTTGCGAGGAGATGTATACCCAAGGTCTATCGTCGGATTGTTACTCGAAGCCTCTGGCCAGAGCATAACATGTTCCGAGTATGAATCTCTAGGAAACATGAGAGTAATTAGAATCCGTTGGACGAGAAAGACATTACTTGGGCTAGGTGTGACGTAGTCAGCCTAGTGGGGACTGACACACATAGACCGTGTCCTGAACCAAGTGGGTATAAGATGGTGAAGGGAATGGGGCACAACTCATTATAGCTGCTGAAGGGTTTCAGAATTATTTCTGAGGTCAACCGTTGATCTTTCGATTAATTGGGGATCATGATGTACTACTAGGTGTCACTCATGATCGTTCTATAATTGGTTAATTATAGACGGTCAACATAAATTGAAAGCCTATTTAGTCACACGCACAACGAGTAATCCGAGGGATTTAAAACGATTTGAAAATTGGATTTTCCGATCAAGAGAGATAAGTCGAATCTGAATTTATCAGAGACGCAACGGACGCTTAAAATGGCTAAGTCTTTTGAAGGCTTATTAGACGAATTAAATGAGTTTAATTCGTAAGGAGACGGCTTGGATTTGGCCGGCCAAAGAGGGTCCCCACCCTCTTTGGTTTGGCCGGCCATAATAAGAAGGGAAACCAAATTATTTGGTTTAAATTATAAAATAAATCAAGCGCGATTTGTTTTATAAAATTATGGATGAAGAAATTTATATAAAGAAATTTATTTATATAAAGAAATTTATAGAAATTTATTCTTTTTATGGAAATTAAAATGAACCATGGATTGGTTTATTTTATTTTATAAAATCAATTATGAATTGATTTTTCCATGATAAGAAAAATTTATATAATAAATTTCTTGTAAATTTTATTCCATAATAAAAGGGGAGACATGGTAGTTTTTATCATAAATTAAGTTATAATAAAAACTTGGCATAACGGAATAATTCATAGAAAAATTAATAAGATAAATTTCTTATACTATATAAAGGTACCAAGGCAAGGCTTGGAAATTAATTCAAGAGATCAAGGATTCTTGCCTAGCCTCTCTTCCTCTCCTTTTCTCCCTCTCCCTCTAGGGCCAGCTACCCTCTCCCTCTCCTAGGGTCGGCTGCCCTCACCTCCATAGCCGTGAGCCACCTCCACCAAGAAGGTGCCAAAGAAGAAGAAGAAGCGGGGCGCGACTCCTTCCTTCCTCCCGGAATCTTGATTCCGTTTTTCATTTGGTGGTTAGTTTTCCATCTCTCTCTCTTGATATTCTAGTCGTGCCTTTGGAGAATCTAGTAGTTCTTGTCGGCACGAAACTCGTGGCTTTGCGAAGTCATCCCGAAGAGAACTCGCGTGGACGCGAATAGAGGCGGAGCTTCCAAGGGACGCTACGGTTGGATCTCGTCCCTTTCTACGAGTTACGCGAGGTATTAAGTAAATTAATTTACTTTATGCAAAATTTTAAATGTATGATCATGTCTCCACAACTTAAGGTTGCATGTTAGATACGTGGTTAAAATAATTTAAGAAATTATTTATGCTAAACCTTCCGCTGCACGTAATTAAATTTTAAAATTACGAACCCGTATCCATGTCAACATGCACCCGGTCCCAACAGTGGTATCAGAGCCGGTTATTGTTCGTCATAATCATATAATTGTTTTGCGGAAAATTTGTCATGATCTCAATTTTGGAAAATTTTCCAATTATGGAAACTTTCTAATTATGATAAATTTTAGATTTTGAAATTTCAAAGTTTGGACATCCTCATGAAATTTCGCAAACTTTTGAAATATCCTATTTTCTGAAATTTTATAATAATTGTGAAAACTTCCCATCTTTGGAAACTTTCCAATTTTGGAAATTTCCTATTTTAGAAATTTTCTAATTTTGGAAATATGTAAGTTTTCTTTGTACCGGAAACATACAATTATTCTGAAAACCTATTATGAAATCTCTCAATTTTGGGCACTTTCTTTCAAGAAAGTCTAGACAAATTTATGGATCATTAATTGACAATTAAATTCGAATTGGTTTTAAATTATTAACAAAATTCTTCTGTAACGACCCGGCCCCTTGGCCCCTTGGGCGGCCCAACTGGCGGCCCACTTGGCGACCCTCGGCCCCTTGGGCGGCCAAATCTCATTTGGCGGCCCCTTTGGCGACCTCTTGGGCGGTCGTTACTCACAAGTACTTCCCACCCCTGGCCAGTGGATTTTTGCCTTCTCCAGGATTCGAACTCTAGACCTCCAGGCTAAGTACTAAAGTTCCTGAATCCTGGTACCAAGTGAGCTACAGCTCAATTGGTACCAGGATTCAGGAACTTTAGTACTTAGCCTGGAGGTCTAGAGTTCGAATCCTGGAGAAGGCAAAAATCCACTGGCCAGGGGTGGGAAGTACTTGTGAGTAACGACCGCCCAAGAGGTCGCCAAAGGGGCCGCCAAATGAGATTTGGCCGCCCAAGGGGCCGAGGGTCGCCAAGTGGGCCGCCAGTTGGGCCGCCCAAGGGGCCAAGGGGCCGGGTCGTTACAATAAAAAGGCGCCTTTTTATATGTAGCGGCCCCGCCTCTATGGTCCCCGCAGGCAACCCTCTAGGCCTAGAGGGTTGCCTGCGGGGACCATAGAGGCGGGGCCGCTACATAAAAAAATCCTGGTACCAAGTGAGCTATAGCTCAATTGGTATTCAGGATTCACAAAGAACTAGATTTAAGCCTGGGTCTAGAGTTCGAATCCTGGGAAGGCAAAAATCCACGCCCAGGAGTGGGAAGACCTAGTATTGGTAACGGCACGGTCGACGGTCGACGGTCGAGACCGCCAAATGGGCCGCCAAATGGGCCGGGTCGTTACAATAAAAAGGCGCCTTTTTATTGTAACGACCCGGCCCCTTGGGCGGCCCAACTAGCGGCCCAACTGGCGGTCCCTTGGGCGGCCCAACTGGCGGCCCAACTGGCGACCCCATATGTCGTCAACCGACGACAATTGGCCGTGCCGTTACTCACAAGTACTTTCCACCCCCTGGCCAGTGGATTTTTACCTTTCTCAGGATTCGAACTCTAGACCTCCAGGATAAGTACTAGAGTTTATGAATCCTGATACCAATTGAGCTATAGCTCAATTGGTATCAGGATTCATAAACTCTAGTACTTATCCTGGAGGTCTAGAGTTCGAATCCTGAGAAAGGTAAAAATCCACTGGCCAGGGGGTGGAAAGTACTTGTGAGTAACGGCACGGCCAATTGTCGTCGGTTGACGACATATGGGGTCGCCAGTTGGGCCGCCAGTTGGGCCGCCCAAGGGACCGCCAGTTGGGCCGCTAGTTGGGCCGCCCAAGGGGCCGGGTCGTTACATCTTCATTTTGGATTGAGCCTCGGGGAGCCGTCCAATTTAAAGTTAGTTGTTGTAATTTAATTTCCCATTTTGAATAAAATTGTCATGTTTAATTTGGTTACGCCTCGGGGAGCGGACCAAATTGGATTTATGACAAATTTCTTTTCTTTGGGTATCTGAGCCTCAGGGAGCCACCCTTAGAAAATAATTTGTTGTAATTAATTAATCCATAAATAAAATATGTGATCAAATCTTGGAAATTTAGGATAATTTCCTTATTTGATTTAAGAGGTGATGCTCTTACATATTGTTGTCTCCAAAATTAATTAGGAAAATAGTTTCTTATAGAGTTTTCTTAAATAAGATTTTCATGAAAATAATATGTGGTTGAATTAAGGGAATCTGTCTCTTAATTTAATAAGATTTGATTTAGAGAAATCAAAGTCTTAAACATATTATTTCCGAAATTGATTATGACAATTTAGGAAATTGTTTCCCAAAACAATTCCTTGAATAAAGTATGAAATTAGAATTAGGAAATCCGGTTCCTAATTCAATTAATGAGACTTGATAAATTAAGTCACATACATACTTTATTAAGGAAATCGTTAGTACATGACATAATTATATGTCATGAATGTGCTTAGAAAAGAAAGGTTGAGACCCAAAACCCCTTACAAAATATTAAGGCCAACACCTTCCATTAATATGGTTAGAACCGGAGTTTTGTTTCTTGTTTGGGTTGATGGACACATCCATGCCCGGCTTGAACCTCAACATGTTCAAACCATGGAATTAGTTTATGATTAATATAGTTGGAGTCAGAGGTCAATCCTTAGTTTTGATTGTTGGACACATCCAAGCCTGACTAAACGGTTGAATGAGCTCCAACCATATTAAAACTATTTCTTGATTAATGGGTCAGCCTTAAGCTTGGAGCATCGATTTGTTGTGCCACAGCCAAGGTCGATGTAAAGAGAGGTGCAGTTGGGTGCTATGTATAATGTTGCATACTTGTTAATGAGTTAACAACCCAATGATTTATGCAAACATTCAATTAGTTGATAGCATAAAGTGATAGTTACATATATGTGATATGTAATCGGTATAATTACCTACCTTCATAGCTAAAAATAACTTGATGGCCACAGTCATGGTTGTTCTTATCTATGGTTGGATATCAACCTATTTGGAGATGTTCCTACGATCTCCCGAATTGATAAAAAGGGTTATTCAATTCGAAAAATAAATAGGATTTAATTAATGTATGTTGATGCATTCTTTATCATTCTTCTCACATAAGCTCGATTTGTATTTCTAGGATAATCACACGATCATGTCTTCTCTGAATTTGCGTTCCATTTTGGACACCAATAAACTGACTGGGCCAAACTTCATGGACTGGCTTCAAAACCTGAGGATAGTCCTCAAGGCAGAGAAGCTTGCGTATGTCCTTGAAGATAAACTTCCCAACCGTCCTCCAGAAAATGCAACTCCAGACCAGTTAGTGGCCTATCAGAAACATGTGACCGATTCTGAACTTGCGAGTTGCATCATGCTAGCCGCTATGGTACCTGAGCTGCAAAAGCAGCATGAGCATATGGATGCTTATACCATCATCTTCCATCTTCATGAGTTATTTGACGAGCAGGCGAGATCCGAAAGGTTCGAGGTCTCCAGACTCCTCTTCACCTCTAAGACGCAGGAAGGCACTTCTGTCTCACAGTTTGTGTTGAAGATGTTGGGGTACATTGAGCGACTGGGCACACTCGGTTTTGCAATAGATCATGAACTAAGTATTGACTTAATTCTATATTATTTACCCAAAAGTTATTCACAATTTGTGATGAACTATCGGATGAACAAGCTGGAGACTACCATTCCTGAGTTGCTCAACCTGCTGAAGACTATAGAGCCTTCTATGAAGCAGGATCAGAAGATGGTACTGTTAGTTGGTTCCTCGAAGAAAGGTTCTAAGAGGAAGGCCAAAGAATAGAATAAGGGAAAGAAGAAAAAGACCAAAAAGACTGAAAAGACCCCAAAAGGCACTTGCCATCACTGTGGCAAGGAGGGTCACTGGCGAAGAAACTGCAAGGTTTATCTTGAGTCCTTGAAGAAGAAGGCATCTGATGCCCCATCCTCTTCAGGTATCTTCGTTATTGAATGTCACTCTAATTCCTCAACCGCCTGGGTACTTGATACTGGGTGTAGCTCACATATATGTAATGACATACAGGGGTTAAGGAATAGAAGAAGACTCGTCAAGGGAGAAGCGAATTTGCGAGTTGGAAATGGAGCAAAGATTGCTGTTGTTGCCATCGGAACATATTTGCTAAAGCTCCCTACTGGACGTGTCTTAGAATTGGATAATTGTTATTTTGTTCCTTCGTTAATAAAGAACATTGTATCTATTTCATGTTTGAATGAAAAGGGTTATCATTTAACTTTTAGTAACAATTGTTATTACATAACTTTAAATGGTGTTCTTTATGGGACCGAAACTTTGTGCAATGGTATCTACACGTTAGATTTATCCGGTGACGTTTTCAATATCGAAGTTAGCAACAAACGTGCTCGATTAGATAATTGAATAGACTCCTACACGTGGCATTGTCGTCTTGGCCATGTAAGTAAGAAACGCATAACCAAATTACACCGATGTGGAATTCTGGAATCATTTGAACCCGGTTCATTTGATACATGCGAATCATGCTTAAAAGGTAAGATGACCAAATTACCCTTTTCCAGAAAAGGTAATCCAGTGGGAGAATTGCTTGGTCTAATACATACTGATGTATGTGGACCAATGTCAACTCTTGCACAAGGAGGCTATAGCTACTTCATTACCTTTATCGATGATCACTCACGATTCGGGTATGTGTTCTTGATGAAACACAAATCTGAAGCTTTTGAGAAATTCAAAGAGTTCAGAAATGAAGTAGAGAAATAGCTTGGCAAAAGTATTAAGATACTTCGATCCGATCGGGGTGGTGAATACTTAAGTCAAGAGTTTCAAGATTATCTTAGGGACAATGGGATATTATCTCAATGGACTCCCCCATATACACCACAGCATAATGGTGTATCTGAGAGGCGTAACCGAACCTTGATGGACATGGTTAGATCCATGATGAATCATGCAACTCTTCCAAAATCCTTTTGGGGCTATGCACTTAAGACAGCTGTTTACTTGCTAAACAGAGTCCCGACCAAGGTAGTCTCTACTACTCCATATGAGATGTGGAATAGTAAGAAATCTCACTTAACTCACCTTAAGATATGGGGTTGTCCTGCTTATGTGAAGCGGACTGTATCAGACAAATTGGATACTAAGTCTGATAAATGTTTATTTATTGGATACCCTAAGGAAACAAAGGGTTACCAATTCTATCATCCCTTAGAACAAAAGGTGTTTGTTTCAAGGCATGCTGTATTTCTGGAAAAAGAATTTCTTTTACAAGAAAACAGTGGGAGTGGCATTGAACTTGATGAAGTTCAAGAAACTCCAATAGACATTACAGAGACACCTAGTCTAGACCCACAACCAATAACTCATAATGATGAGCTATCAGTTGAACCTAAAACACCACCACCTCTTGTAGTTCTGATAGGACACGCAATATTCCAGAGAGATACGGATTTCTCATAAGTGAATCGAACGACGTGTTACTCATAAGCGATGACGAACCTATCAGTTATGAAGATGTTCTGAAAAGTTCAGGGACGACAAC
>JAGFNQ010006491.1:51326-160029 GCA_024364735.1 Boesenbergia rotunda
TGAAATTAAAATGAACCATGGATTGGTTTATTTTATAAAATCAATCATGGATTGATTTACCATGATAAGGAAATTTATTCCATAGGAGAGAAGATTTTTATCATGAATTAAAATAAGATTTTAACCATGATATAAAATCAAACTTGGTATGATAGAATAAGTTATTCCATATTTGAGAGGCTTGATGGTTGAGAGACCACTATATAAAGGACCCAAGGCAAGACGTGGGTGATAATCGTAGAGATGAAGGCATAGGCTCTCTCCCTCTCTTTCTCTCCTTCTCTTCTCCCCTTCTTGCCGTGCGCCAACCAGCCCCAAGAAGGAGCACCAGCCGGCCGCCCCTGCCCTTTCCCTGCCGACCACCACCTGCTGCCGGAGAATGAAGCTCCGGCCATCTCTTGGCCGGAAGAAGGTGCTGCCGGAATTAGAGTTTGCCGCAAGGATCTTTTTGCCGCAAGCCTCTTCTTTTGATTCGCCGGAATTTTGATTTCGACCATCCTTTTGTGGTTAGTCTTCCGACTTCTCTCTTGGTTTTTCTCGTCGCGTTCTCGGAGAATCTAGTAGTTCTCGAGAACACGAAACTCGTGGTTTTGCGAAGTCATCCCGAAGATACTCGGCGTGGACGCGAATAGAGGCGGAGCTTCCAAGGGACGCTTACGGTTGGATCTCATCCCTTCCTTTGAGTTACGCGAGGTAATACGTAAATTAGTTTATGTTTCTGTAAAATTTTAAATATATGATCATGTCTACACAAGATAAAATTGCATGCTTAGATGTGTGGTTAAATAATTTGAGAAATTATTTATGCTAAACCTTCCGCTGCACGTAATTAATTTTAAAATTACGAACCCGCATCCATGTCAACATGCACCCGGTCCCAACAGTGGTATCAGAACCGTGGTTTGTGTTCGACATAATCATATAATTGTTTTGCGGAAAGCTTTATCATGATCTCAATTTTGGAAAATTTTCAATTATGGAAACTTTCTAATTATGGTAAATTTTCGATTTAGGAATTTCAAAGTTTGGAAATCCTCATGAAATTTCGTAAACTTTTGAAATATCTCTGTTTCTGAAATTTTATGATAATTGTCAAAACATTCCATTTTTGGAAACTTTCCAATTTTGGAAATTTTCCATTTTGTAAATTTTTCGATTTTGGAAAAACGTATGTTTTCTTTGTACCAGAAACTTACAATTATTCTGAAAACCTTTTATTTTTGGAAACTTTCCATTTATGGAAAGCTCGCAATTTTGGGCACTTTCCTTCAAGAAAGTCTAGACAAATTATGGGAATATTAATTGACATTTAAATTTATAATTGGAAATTAAATTATTTACAAAATTTTTTATTTTGGATTGAGCCACAGGGAGCCGTTCAATTTAAAGTTAGTTGTTATAATTAAATTTCTTAAATTGAATTTAAACTGTCAAATGTTTATTTTGGATTGAGCCTCGGGGAGTCGTCCAAATTAAATTATTGATATTAATTTTCCATAAATAAAATATGTGATCAAATCTTGAAAATTTTTGAGGTGATTCTCAAACGATAATTTCCTTATTTGATTTATGAGGTGATGCTCTTACATATTATTGTCTCCAAAATTATTTAGGAAAATTATTTCTTATAGAGTATATTTCATTAAATAAGATTTTCATAAAAATAATATGTGGTTGGATTAAGGGAACCTGTCTCTTAATTTAATAAGATTTGATTTAGAGAAATCAAAGTCTTAAACATATTATTTCCGAAATTGATTATGATAATTCAGGAAATTGTTTCCCAAAACAATTCCTTGAATAAAGTATGAAATTAGAATTAGGAAATCCGGTTCCTAATTCAATTAATGAGACTTGATAAATTAAGTCACATACATACATTATTAAGGAAATCGTTAGAACATGACATAATTATATGTCATGAATGTGCATAAAAGAAAAGGATGAGACCCAAAACCCCTTACAAAATATTAAGGCCAACACCTTCCATTAATATGGTTAGAACCGGAGTTTTGTTTCTCGTTTGGGTTGATGGACACATCCATGCCCGGCTTGAACCTCAACATGTTCAAACCATGGAATTAGTTTATGATTAATATAGTTGGAGTCAGAGGTCAATCCTTAGTTTTGGTTGTTGGACACATCCAAGCCTGACTAAACGGTTGAATGAGCTCCAACCATATTAAAACTATTTCTTGATTAATGGGTCAGCCTTAAGCTTCGAGCATCGATTTGTTGTGCCACAGCCAAGGTCGATGTAAAGAGAGGTGCAGTTGGGTGCTATGTACATTGTTGCATACTTGTTAATGAGTTAACAACCCAATGATTTATGTAAACATTCAAATTAGTTGATAGCATAATGTGATAGTTACATATGTATAATATGTAATCGGTATAATTACCTACCTTCATAGCTAAGAATAACTTGATGGACTCTAGTCATGGTTGTTCTTATCTATGGTTGGATATCAACCTATTTGGAGATGGTCCTACGATGTCCCGAATTGATAAAAAGGGTTATTCAATTCGAAAAATAAATAGGATTTAATTAATGTATATTGATGCAATCTTTATCATTCTCATCACATAACCTCAATTTGTATTTCTAGGATAATCACCTGATCATGTATTCTCTGAATTTGCGTTCCATTTTGGACACCAATAAGCTGACTGGGCCAAACTTCATTGACTGGCTTCGAAACCTGAGGATAGTCCTCAAGGCAGAAAAGCTTGCTTATGTCCTTGAAGAATAACCTCCCAACCATCCTCCTGAAGATGCAACTCCAGACCAGTTAGTGGCCTATCAGAAACATATGGCCGATTCTGAACTTGCGAGTTGCATCATGCTGGCCGCTATGGTACCTGAGCTACAAAAGCAGCATGAGCATATGGATGCTCATACCATCGTCTTCCATCTTCATGAGCTGTTTGACGAGCAGGCGAGATCTGAAAGGTTTGAGGTCTCCAGACTCCTCTTCACCTCTAAGATGCAGGAAGGCACTTCTGTTTCATAGTTTGTGTTGAAGATGTTAGGGTACATTGAGCGACTAGGCACACTCGGATTTGCAATGGATCATGAACTAAGTATTGACTTAATTCTGCATTGTTTGCCCAAGAGTTACTCACAGTTTGTGATGAACTATCGGATGAACAAACTGGAGACTACCATTCCTGAGTTGCTTAACTTGCTGAAGACTGTAGAGCCTTCTGTAAAGCAGGATCAGAAGACGGTACTGTTAGTTGGTTCCTCAAAGAAAGGCTCTGAGAGGAAGCCCAAAGAACAAAATAAGGGAAGAAAGAAAAAGACCAAAAAGATTGAAAAGGCACCAAAAGGCACTTGCCATCACTGCGGCAAGGAGGGCCACTAGCGAAGAAACTGCAAGGTTTATCTTGAGTCCTTGAAGAAGAAGGCATCTGATGCCCCATCCTCTTCAGACATTTTCGTTATTGAATGTCACTCTATTTCCTCGTACACCTGGGTACTTGATACTGGGTGTAGCTCACATATATGTAATGACATACAGGGGCTAAGGAATAGAAGAAGACTCGTCAAGGGAGAAGCGAATTTGCGAGTTGGAAATGGAGCAAAGATTGCTGCTGTTGCCATCAAAACATATTTGCTAAAGCTCCCTACTGGACTTGTCTTAGAATTGGATAATTGTTATTTTGTTCCTTCGTTAATAAAGAACATTGTATCTATTTCATACTTGAATAAAAAGGGTTATCATTTAACTTTTAGTAACAGTTACTGTTACATAAGTTTAAATGGTGTTCTTTATGGGACCGGAACTTTATGCAATGGTATCTACACGTTAGATTTATCTTGTGACATTTTCAATATCGAAGTTAGCAACAAACGTGCTCGAATAGATAATCAAATAGACTCCTATATGTGGCATTGTCGTCTTGGCCATGTAAGTAAGAAACGCATGACCAAATTACACCGATGTGGAATTCTGGAATCATTTGAACCCGGTTCATTTGATACATGCGAATCATGCTTAAAAGGCAAGATGACCAAATTGCCCTTTTTCGGAAAAGGTAAACCAGTGGGAGAATTGCTTGGTCTAATACATACTGATGTATGTGGACCAATGTCAACTCTTGCACAAGGAGGCTATAGCTACTTCATTACCTTTATCGATGATCACTCACGATTCGGATATGTGTTCTTAATGAAACACAAATCTGAAGCTTTTGAGAAATTCAAAGAATTCAGAAGTAAAGTAGAGAAACAGCTTGGCAAAAGTATTAAGATACTTCGATCCGATCGGGGTGGTGAATACTTAAGTCAAGAGTTTCAAGATTATCTTAGGGGCAATGGGATATTGTCTCAATGGACTCCGCCATATACAACACAGCATAATGGTGTATCTGAGAGGCATAACCGAACCTTGATGGACATGGTTAGATCTATGATGAATCATGCAACTCTTCCAAAATCTTTTTGGGGCTATGCGCTTAAGACAGCTGTTTACTTACTAAACAGAGTCCCGACCAAGGTAGTCTCTACTACTCTATATGAGACGTGGAATAGTAAGAAACCTCATTTATCTCACCTAAAGATATGAGGTTGTCCTGTTTATGTAAAGCGGACTGTATCAGATAAATTGGATGCTAAGTCTGATAAATGTCTATTTATTGGATACCCTAAGGAAACGAATGGTTACCAATTCTATCATCCCTTGGAACAAAAGGTGTTTGTTTCAAGACATACTGTATTTCTAGAAAAAGAATTTCTTTTACAAGAAAACAATGGGAGTAGCATTGAACTTGAAGAAGTTCAAGAAACTCCAATAGACATTACAGAGACACCTAGTCTAGACCCACAACCAATAACTCATAATGATGAGCTATCAGTTGAACCTAAAACAACACCACTTCTTTGTAGGTCTGATAGGACACGCAATATTCCAGAAAGATACGGATTTCTCATAAGTGAATCGAACGACGTGTTACTCATTAACGATGACGAACCTATAAGTTATGAAGATGTTCTGAAAAATTCAGAAAGGGATAAATGGCTTGAAGCCATGAAGTCGGAAATGGATTCCATGTACAAAAATAAAGTATGGGACTTGGTTAACCCACCTGAAGGGATTAAGCCCATAGGGTGCAAGTGAGTTTTTAAGAAGAACACCGACATGGAAGGTAATGTTGTTACCTTTAAGGTTAGATTAGTGGCAAAAGGATATCGTCAGAAACAAGGAATTGATTATGACGAAACCTATTCGCCAGTAGCTATGCTTAAATCCATTCATATACTCCTGGCCATAGCAGCTCATTATGATTATGAGATATGACAAATGGATGTGAAAACATCTTTCCTTAATGGAAACCTGCTTGAGGATGTATACATGATACAACCTGAAGGTTTCACATCGGTTAATAAAACCAAAGTATGCAAGCTTCGACGATCCATATATGGACTAAAGCAAGCATCCAGGAGCTGGAACATCCGTTTTGATGAGACAATCAAAGAGTTTGATTTCTCACAAAATCCTGACGATTCTTCTGTGTACAAGAAGGTTAGTGGGAGTGCAGTCGTATTCCTAGTGTTATATGTCGATGACATATTACTTATAGGAAACGATATATCAGTCTTACAGTCAGTTAAAATTTGGTTGTCCAAAACTTTCTCCATGAAAGACCTGGGAGAAACAACCTATATCCTTGGGATTAGAATCTATAGAGATAGATAAAAATGGTTGCTTGGTCTTTCGCAGTCTATATATATAGACCGAGTGCTAGAAAGGTTTAGCATGTCGGAATCCAAGAAAGGTTACCTTCCCATCAGGCATGGGATCAACCTTTCGAAGTCTATGTGTCCGCGCACAGAAGACGAGAGGATTTGCATGAATAAGATACCTTATGCATCCGCGATAGGATCTATCATGTATGCTATGTTATGTACTAGGCCCGATGTATCGTATGCTCTGAGCGTCACAAGCAGATACCAGTCTGATCCAGGAATGGATCATTGGGTGACTGTCAAGACAATCCTCAAGTACTTAAGAAACACTAAGGATGTGTTCCTAATATATGGAGAAGGTGGTATGGTAATACGTGGGTATACAGATGCCAGTTTCCAGACAGATAAGGATGACTCCAAATCTCAGTCCGGATACGTATTTATTTTGAATAGAGGCGCAATAAGTTGGAAGAGTTCCAAGCAAGACACCGTAGCGGATTCTACCATGGAAGCGGAATATATTGCAGCTTCGGAAGCAATAAAGGAAGCAGTCTTGATCAAAAAGTTTGTCTCAGAACTTGGTGTGGTTGCAAGCATTGATGAAACAATACCGGTTTACTGCGACAACAATGGAGTATTACACAAGCGAAGGAACCAAGGTCTCATCAGCGATCCAAACATGTGCTTCGCCGCTATCATCTGATCAGAGAGATTATAAGTAGGAATGATATACAAATTGAGAAAATTCCCGCTGAAAGGAATTTAGCGTATCCTTTAACTAAGGCCTTGCCTCAAAGCAAGTTTTGTTAGTGAGAGCCCTAGAGCCAATCATATGATGATTACTTTTTGGACTCATTGTATCATATTCTTGTATATATATTTCTTATATATAAAGGCATTTCTTATGGTTATTGTACATATGTGTATTGGTGCCAAATAACTTAGTATAATAACGTCCTTGAGTAGAAGGTTCTTATCTATATCAATCGATTAATTGAATCGATAGTGAGATGATATAAAGAACACTACTTTTAATGATTCCTTTAACATTCAAGGACAATGTTAATGCATAGAGACTAGCATGTGGGTCAACATGATGACTTGATCTCACAAGTCATGGATATGAGATATCAAGTTGACACATGGGTATACATTAGAGAATGTATACTGAATGGCCCGCCATGAGAAAGTATCATGGATCGTTATATGAGTGTCATATACTTTCTCATGTGACTATTAGTATGACTATTAGTCCTTAGACCTGAAGTCACCATAGTTCCCTACATAAGGAGTTATGTACTTTGGTTTCGTCAAACGTCACCCGTAACTGGGTGGACTATAAAGGCGATTACTGGGTATGTAACAAATTATGCGGAGGGATGTGAGTGATGTAGATGGGATCTATCCCTCCTATATGACGGGAGAGATATCATAGTCTTGATAGAGTGAGATCACTAAGTGCATGGCCATGCCCAAATAAGGAAATATGAGATATTGAGCTTATTTGATTATAGTGAGTCTACTTGGAGTTCAAGACACATAGATTGATTGGAGGATGACACGGTCTATGCCTCATGAAAGATCAATCTAGATATCGAGGATAGAAAGACGTTGTCACATATTGTGATGGTCACAATTATTAGTCACAATGGTGATGTTGGATCTCGACATTCTTGTAACTTGGGTAGCAATGATGTGTTGCTAGATACCTCTCATTGCTTATGTCCTTAAATAGGTTTAAGGGCATTGCCAACGTTACAAGAACCTATAGGGTCACACACATAGAGCAATAGATGGAGAATAAGTCCATATGATGGACCGAGAGTAATGAAGTCAAAGTTTGACTTTGGCTAAATATGGAAAGTCCATAAAAGGCAAGTTTGACTTGACTCAAATTAGACAACTTGAGTTGGACTCAAGTTTGATCCAAGTGTTGGATGAATCTAATCATGGGAGAATAATGAAGTCAAAGTTTGACTTTGGCTAAATATGGAAAGTCCATAAAAGGCAAGTTTGACTTGACTCAAATTAGACAACTTGAGTTGGACTCGAGTTTGATCCAAGTGTTGGATGAATCTAATCATGGGAGAATAATGAAGTCAAAGTTTAACTTTGGCTAAATATGGAAAGTCCATAAGAGGCAAGTTTGACTTGACTCAAGCCACATCACCTTGACTTGACCGAGTGATGACTTGGCATCATCATCAAGGCTAAGTAACCTCCCCATTTGAATTTTGAATTCAAATAAGGGGGTTACCAAAGGTGGTGGCCGGCCACTTAATGGCCAATAATGGCCATTAAGTGGCCTGCCACTTATACACACAAAATGAGGTTTTTGTGGGTGATTGATTTTTCTCCCAACTTGGTTTTTCGGTTTTGGCTCTCCCTCTCCTCTCATCTTGCCGAGACCCCAAAAGTGCTAGCACACTTTTGGGCTCTCCTCTCCACTCTCTTGCTTGTGTGGATACTTCTAGAGGGTTGCTACTTTGCATCCTTGAGATCCGACACCAACCGAGGAGCGAGCGGGAATTGCGGGGCACACATCGAAGGTAGTTTTTCTCTTCTCTAATAGATCTAGGTTGTAGATCAGTTTTGAAGCATGTAAACGAGCACTCGTAAACTTTTGAAATGGTTTTCTTCGCTCGGATCCTTTCTATTGGGGCTTTCGGGGTTTCCGCGACGCGAAAAAGCGGTTTTCGCGGCCCGAAAAACCCTACAAGTTTGAGGGTCATGTTAGAGCCTGTGGTATTGGGTACCGTAGCGATTGACATTAGGCCAAGTGGGAGTTTGCTAGTGATATGAGAGAAGTGTCCTAAGGCAATCGCCTTATGATTGTAATCATTTATTTTAATAAATGAATATTCACTATTTGAGTATACATGTTTGTGTATTTGATTGAGATCTTAAACTCATATACTGAATGTCCGCAATACAATTCACAACATGAGAGAATTTGTGATGAATTCACAACTAATGATTATCTCTACATGTGCAATTGTGAAGTATTGAAATTGTCCCTAGTCGATGAATTGATAAATACAGACACTATCAATTCTGTTGAGACTAGCATAGGTTATTCTCTAATCAGCTGATTCTCACTGGCTGGTGACGTTGAGATGTCCGGAGATAAACATGAATGCTAGTTAAGGGAACTAGTTCATTGGAGTGACTGGCTGTAAAACTTCATATGGTAGTCTACATATAGATATGTCAGTGAAGTTCTTTCTGCAACTTAAGTGCGATGTTCCTTTGACTTGCGGTGTTCAAGTCATCTTGGTCATGGAGACATATACTTTGACATCTTAAGCAAGCATCTCCAAGGAGGTGTGGACCCAGGATGATTGGATATAAGCCGAAGTGCCCGAAGATGTTTGAACAACCTACAAAGGATTCACCACTCCTTGCGAGGAGATGTATATCCGAGGCCTATCATCGGATTGTTACTCGAAGGCTCTGGCCAGAGCATGAATCTCTTAAATACATCAGAGTAATTAGAATCCGTAGGACGAGAAAACGTTACTTGGGCTAGGTGTGACGTAGTCAGCCTAGTGGGGACTGACACACATAGACAATGTCCTGAACCAAGTGGGTATAAGATGGTGAAGGGAATGAGGCACGATTCATTATAGCTGCTGAAGGGTTTTAGAATTGTTTCTGAGGTCAACCGTTGATCTTTCGATTAATTAGGGATCATGATGTACTACTAGGTGCCACTCATGATCGTTCTATAATTAATTGATTAATTATAGACGGCCAACATAAATCAAAAGCCTATTTAGTCACACGTACTACGAGCAATCCGAGGGATTTAAAACGAGTTGAAAATTGGATTTTCCATTCAAGAGAGATTAGGTTTGGTTGAGCCAAACGATAAGTCGAATCTGAATTTTTCAGAGACGCATCGGAAGCGTAAAAAGGCTAAGTCTTTTGAAGACTTAATAGATGAATTAAATAAGTTTAATTCATTGGGGCGTGGCTTGGATGGGCCGGCCAAAGAGGGCCTCCATCCTCTTTGCTTGGCCGGCCACAACAAAGGGAGAGAACCAAGTTTTTGGTTCAATTTATAAAATAAACCAAGTGTGGTTTGGTTTATAAAATTATGGATGATATAAATTTTTATAAAATAAACCAAGGTTTAGTTTATTTTTCATGGAAATTAAAATAAATCATGGATTAGTTTATTTTATAAAATCAATCATGGATTGATTTACCATGATAAGGAAATTTATTCCATAGGAGAGAAGATTTTTATCATGAATTAAAATATGATTTTAACCATGATATAAAATCAAACTTTGCATGATGGAATAAGTTATTCCATATTTGAGAGGCTTGATGGTTGAGAAGCCACTATATAAAGGACCCAAGGCAAGGCTTGGGTGATAATTGTAGAGATGAAGGCATAGGCTCTCTCCCTCTCTTTCTCTCCTTCTTTTCTCCCCTTCTTGTCGTGCGCCAACCAGCCCCAAGAAGGAGCACCAGCCGGCCGCCCCTGCCCTTTCCCTGCCGACCACCACCTGCTGCCGGAGAAGGAAGCTCTGGCCATCTCTTGGCTGGAAGAAGGTGCTGCCGGAATTAGAGTTTGCCGCAAGGATCTTTTTGCCGCAAGCCTCTTCTTTTGCTTCGCCGGAATTTTGATTCCGGCCATCCTTTTGTGGTTAGTCTTCCGACTTCTCTCTTGGTTTTTCTCGTCGCGTTCTCGGAGAATCTTGTAGTTCTCGAGAACACAAAACTCGTGGCTTTGCGAAGTCATCCCGAAGATACTCGGCGTGGACGCGAATAGAGGCGGAGCTTCCAAGGGACGCTTACGGTTGGATCTCGTCCCTTCCTTCGAGTTACGCGAGGTAATATGTAAATTAGTTTACGTTTCTGTAAAATTTTAAATATATGATCATGTCTACATAAGATAAAATTGCATGCTTAGATGTGTGGTTAAATAATTTGAGAAATTATTTATGCTAAACCTTCCGCTGCACGTAATTAATTTTAAAATTACGAACCCGCATCCATGTCAACATGCACCCGGTCCCAACACACCTTTCAGGGTTAGAGCATTGTTTGACTTCTTGGAAAGATGTAGGATCACTTTCCAACCCTATATCAAACTCATGCTCTTAGAGATAAACATAATCACGAGAATTCGTGTTTCTCCGTTCCCTTGTGGATCGCCTTAAGAGTACTTGTGTTTGAGGCGGTTGAGGTACTTGCTCATTAATATGAGGTAATACTTCAATTTCAGTGGTAGGCTCCTCCAATTGCATTGGAGATGTCATGGGAATATCTTGGTTCACTACGTTCACTGGATGTGCAATATCCATAATGTGTGGTATGGTCACCATACCACTACTGATTACATTAGTAGTAACCATAGGAGGATTGCCAACGCTTTCCTCAAAAGATACATCCCTGATTTTATCGCTCCCATTGTCCTCAATAAACTTGGCGTTTCCTGTTTCGAAGAAGGATCTATTAGATGGATCATAAAATTTATACCCCTTTGATCTCTCAGAGTAACCTACAAAATTACAGCTAACAGTTCTTGAGTCCAGTTTCTTTTCATTAGGCTTGTAAGGCCTAGCCTCAGCTGGACAACCCCAGACGTGTAAATGCCTAATGCTAGGCTTTCTACCCATCCATATCTCGAATGGGGTTTTAGTTACTGTCTTACTAGGTACTCTATTGAGAAAGTAAACTGCAGTCTTGAGTGCCTCACCCCACAAAGACTCCGGTAGAGAAGTAAAAGCCATCATACTTCTCATCATGTCTTTTAGGGTCCGATTGCGACGCTCAGCTACACCATTCTGACTGGGTGTACTAGGCATGGTATATTGAGACACAATTCCACACTCAGCAAGGTAATTTGCAAAAGGACCTGGACGTTGTTCACCTGATCCATCATATCGACCATAATATTCCCCTCCACGGTCGGATTGGACGGTTTTAATTTTCTTACCTAGTTGAAGTTCAACATCAGTTTTGAAAATTTTGAACATGTCTAAAGATTGCGACTTCTCATGAATAAGGTACAGATAGCCAAATCTAAAATAGTCGTCTATGAAGCTAATAAAATATGTGTGTCCATTCCAAGATGCCTTAGGGAATGATCCACAAATATCCGTATGTATTAGCTCCAAAACATCACTACAACGGCTATCCCCTTTGTTCCTTTTGTTAGTTGTCTTCCCCTTAACACACTCTATGCAAACATCAAAGTCTGACATGTCAAGAGAACCAAGAATTTCATGTGACATTAACCTTTCTAAGCGTTATTTGGATATATGTCCTAAACGCCTATGCCACAACATAGAAGAATTCTCGTTGGCCAATTTACGTTTCGTACCTACATTATGCATTATTATGTTGTCAATCGTAGGAGTAAAGGTGTTTAATTTATAAAGCTTATCAACCAAGGAACCATTACCAATCAAAATTGAATTATAGAAAATACTAAATATTTCATTTCCAAATAAACAAGATGTTAGTGATATGAGAGAAGTGTCCTAAGGCAATCGCCTTATGATTGTAAACATTTATTTTAATAAATGAAAATTCACTATTTGAGTATACATGTTTGTGTATTTGATTGGGATCTTAAACTCATCTACTGAATGTCCGCAATACAATTCACAGCATAAGAGAATTTGTGATGAGATCACAACTAGTGATTATCTCTACATGTGCAATTGTGAAGTATTGAAAATATCCCTAATCGATGAATTGATAAAAACGGACACTATCAATTCTGTTGAGACTAGCATGGGTTATTCTCTAATCAGCTGATTCTCACTGGCTGGTGACATTGGGATGTCCGGAGATAAACATGGATGCTAGTTAAGGGAACTAGTTCATTGGAGTGACTAGCTGTAAAACTTCATATGGTAATCTATATAGATATGTCAGTGAAGTTCTTACTGCAGCTTAAGTGCGATGTTCCTTTGACTTGCGGTGTTCAAGTCATCTTGGTCATGGAGACTTATACTTTAACATCTTAAGCAAGCATCTCCAAGGAGGTGTGGACCCAGGATGATTGGGTATAAGCCGAAGTGCCCGAAGATGTTTAAACAGCCTACAAAGGATTCACCACTCCTTGCGAGGAGATGTATACCCAGGCCTATCGTCGGATTGTTACTCAAAGCCTCTGGCCAGAGCATGTCATGTTTAGAGTATGAGTCTCTTAAATACATGAGAGTAATTAGAAATCCAAAGGACGAGAAAGACACTACTTGGGCTAGGTGTGACGTAGTCAGCCTAGTGGGGACTGACACACACAGACCATGTCCTGAACCAAGTGGATATAAGATGGTGAAGGGAATGGGGCACGATTCATTAGAGCTGCTAAAGGGTTTCAGAATCACTTCTGAGGTCAACCGTTGATCTTTCGATTAATTGGGGGTCATGATGTACTACTAGGTGCCACTCATGATCGTTCTATAATTAGTTGATTATAGACGGCCAACATAAATCGAAAGCCTATTTAGTCACACGCACTACGAGTAATCCGAGGGATTTAAAACGAGTTGAAAATTGGATTTTCCGATCAAGAGAAATAAGTCGAATCTGAGTTAATCAGAGGCGCAACGGAAGCTAAAAATGGCTAAGTCTTTTGAAGGCTTATTGGGCGAATTAAATGAGTTTAATTCGCGATGGGTTCAGCTCGGTTTGGCCGGCCAAAGAGGGTGCCAACCCTCTTTGGTTTGGCCGGCCACAATAATGGGGAGAAACCAATTTATTTGGTTTAATTAATAAAATAAATCTAGCGCGATTTGTTTTATAAATTATGGATAAATAAATTTGTATAAAGAAATTTATAGAAATTTATTCTTTTTATGGAAATTAAAATAATCCATGGAATGGTTTATTTTAATTAAATCAATTATCAATTGATTTTTCCATAATAAGAAAATTTATAATTTTCTTGTAAAATTTATTCCATAATAAAAGGAGAGATCTATTTGTTTTATTATAAAGTTAGTTATAATAAAACTTGGCTTAAACGGAATAATTCATAAGAAAATTTATAGGATAAATTTCTTATTAAAATTCCGTTAAGAGGGAGACTTGGCAAGGGAGAGGATACTATATAAAGGAACCAAAGGCAAGCCTTGAATTCCCAATTGAGTTATCAAGAGATTAATTCTCTTCCTCTCTCTCTTAATCTCTCCCTCTCCTTCTCCTTTCCTCCTAGGGCCGGCGCCCCCCTTTGCTCACCCTAGGGCCGGCGTCCACCCACCTAGGGCCGGCACATCTCCCTCCCAATCCAAGGGATTGCCGTGAGTTGTCATCACCAAGAAGGAGCCAACGAAGAAGAAGAAGAAGCGGATCGCGTCTCCTTCCTTCCCGGAATTTAGATTCCGCTTCTTGGTGGTTAGTTTCCTTTCTTCTCTCTTGATTTTCTAGTTGTGTTTTTGGAGAATCTAGTAGTTCTCGTCGACACAAAACTCGTGGCTTTGCGAAGTCATCCCGAAGAGAACTCGGCGTGGACGCGAATAGAGGCGGAGCTTCCAAGGGACGCTACGGTTGGATCTCGTCCCTTTCTTCGAGTTACGCGAGGTACAAAGTAAATTAGTTTACTTTTCCGCAAAGTTTTAATTTATGATCATGTCCACACATCATAAGGTTGCATGCTAGATACTAGATTCGTGGTTAAAATAATTTGAGAAATTATTTTATGCTAATTCTTCCGCTGCACGTAAAAAATTTAAAATTTTACGAACCCGTATCCTTGTCAACATGCACCCGGTCCCAACACAAGAATAACCTGATTTGTCCAAAGAAGAAATTGAAATTAAGTTCCTAAATAAAGCCTAAAAACACCAATAGCCTCTACTACAACCTTTTTTTCCATTCCCCGTATAGATGTATCTTTCACCATCAAGTGAAAGTCGGCTCCTAAGACAACTCTGCATAGTGACACTTATGTGAGTAGTAGCACCAGTATCTATCCACCAAGTGTCAATGGGTACAAAGCTAAATTGACTTCTGAACTAACAAGGTTGAGAAGTTTACCCTTCTTTATACGGCAGTTGGCGTACTTGAGGCAGTCTTTCTTCATATGACCTTTCTTCTTGCAAAAGTAAAAAGTGGATTCCTTATCCTGCTTCTTTTGCTCATTATGGTCATTGGCTCCAGAATCTACAGTTTGCTTTCTCTTACATTTGTTATTGATCCTCTTTCGCTTCTTACTCGCATTTTGAGAACCAGATGCTAAGTGAGCACTTTCAGATGTCTCAATCTTAAGTCTCCCCTCCTCTTGCACGCATTGAGCAATAAGCTCATTCAATGTCTACTTTTCCTTTTGAGTATTATACGATATCTTAAAAGGAGTGAACCGTGTAGGCAGAGACTGTTGGAACCCGGATGGCTAGAGAGTGGGGGGGGTGAATATAGTCAATCACAAAACTTTTGAAATCTATTCTGCACATCAGAGTTAGGCAGCGGAAGCAAATGCAGAAACAGAAAACTAAAAACAACAACCCAAAGTAAAGGAAAGCAAACCGACGCTAACACCTCGATATACAAGGTTCGGGGATAACTTGCCCCTACTCCTTGGCATGCCCGTAAGGTGGGTGATCCCTTGATCGTCGGCAGATCAAGCCCCGGTGAACACCGGATAAGATAGAGTCTCCTTCTCGGTGGAGAAACCTCTCCACAGATCTCACGGATGATGGAACTTGAGTACAGGAGATCGCACAAGAAGGAACACTCACAAAACTCTCACAGGAATGCAACAAGATCGCTCAAGCACAAAGCAACAGAGAGCACAAACACAGCCCAGCCAAACTTCCCAAGTTTCTGTCTTGTTCGCCTACGCTCCTCTGCATCCAGCTTTGTCTCTTAAGCTCCCTTTCACCATCGCAAGCTTCATCAGCATCCACTGAGCCAGCTTGAACCCACTGACCTTCCTGAGCACTCAGTCCACTGAAGACCTCCTCTCCAGCTGAGTCTCCGTCAGTCGCCAGCTGCTCCAGTTGCCGTTGAAACCTGAGAAGGAGAAACAAACAAACCTGCTCCAAGGAAAGCCTCCCATTGACCCTCCTTGAGTGTTTGAATCACCTGCTATCACCTGCACACTCCAACAGAGGCTTAGCAATGCATATCAAAAAGAAATCAGCAAGTAGCAGAGAATCGGCAGTGAAAACAGACGCGATCAGAGCTTCTGACAGCTTATTTGAATTAAAGTTCTGCTCCTGATCGGTCACCAGACCGATCAGGAAGGAGCCTGATCGGTCACCAGACTGATCCAACAGTTTTCTGCACACTCCTGATTAGTCCCCAGACCAATCAGGCTCCTGCCTGATCGGTTACTAGACCAATCAGGCTCCTGCCTGATCGGTTACCAGACCAATCAGGCTCCAGTCTGATCGGTCACTAGACCAATCAGGCTTGAGTGAACAGTGATTCTTTAATCAAATCCTAAGTCTCTGATCGGTCACCGGACCGTTCTGGACCTAATTAGCAAGGGAACTCAACTCACTGTTTGCTCCCTGATCGGTCACCAGACCGATCAGGAGCTGTGCAGTAAGTGAAACGCATACTCCCTGATCGGTCACCAGACCGATCAGTCATCGCTAGATCGGTCATCAGACCGATCCACGAAGGAGCACCGTGCCAATCTCCCTGATCGGTCACCAGACCGATCCAGGGGCTCCAACCTAGCCTTCCAAGCTAGGGTTTCACCCAACCTAGCCCTCCAAGCTAGGATTTTTCTATCTAACTCTCCAAGTTGAGAATTTGCACCTAACCCTCCAAGTTAGGACTTTTCACCTAGCCCTCCAAGCTAGGACTTTTCACCCAACCCTTCCGAGTTAGAACTTCATCTAACCTAGCCCTCCAAGCTAGGATTTTTCACCTAACCCTTCAGTTGGGACTTTTCACCTAACCCTCCAAGTTAGGACTTTTCACCTAGCCCTCCAAGCTAGGACTTTTCACCCAACCTTCCGAATTAAGACTTTTCACCACCTGGCTTCACTCACCAGGACCCGGCTTCACTCACCGGGATTTCCAACACCTGGCTTCACTCACTAGGACCCAGCTTCACTCACCGGGATTTCCATCACCTGGCTTCACTCACCAGGACCCGGCTTCACTCACCGGGATTTCCATCACCTGGCTTCACTCACCAGGACCCGGCTTCACTCACCGGGATTTCCATCACTTGGCTTCACTCGCCAGGACCCGACTTCACTCACCGGGATTTCAACCTAGCTTTACAAGCTAGGACCTGGCTTCACTCACCAGGGTTTCATGCCCAGTCCCCGACCAGGACTTTAACCCAAATTCGCTCAACCAATCTTAAATAATTGTCAAACACCAAAACAACAACCGGGCCAGACTGCATCAACAATCTCCCCCTTTTTGTTGTTTGACAACCCGATTTAAGTTTAGGTATCAATCAATTGAAGTCCGTTCAATTCTCATAAGGGAATCATGATCCTCCCCCTATAATAACCATAAACTTAATCAGTCATTTTCTCCTCCTTTGTCAAACATCGAAAAGGGTATGGTTATTAAGTTTAAACATACCTTCCCCTCAAACCACGGGTCTCTCTCCAAACCCAAAATAATCAAGTTATGATTTTGGAATTGCATATGAGAGGCATATACCATAAATGTATCATGGCAACAATGTATATGCATCATACGACAATAAGTGTGAACTTGCACATGAAAACATATACAGAAATATATCAAGGTCAAACATGTATATGTTTCATATGACAAGTAAGGAATGCATCTGTATCCGACATATAATCCTGAGTGGTCTCCGTGACCAATCAGGTTCGTTGATAACATGATACAGAAATATTTCTTATTAGTCTGGGAAGCGATCAAATCTCAGAAAAATTCCTGAAACTCTTATACATTCCTGATCAGACTGCATTAACAATTTGCATTCCACAATAGGGGTGTAGACTCTATTAATATCCGACATTTCAGAAACATTTCTGAAACACGACATCAAGAACAAGAGTCATGGCTCAACAAACCCTTTCTTATGAATTTGAACATTCCAACATAGGTTTGTATCAAATCAGTATTAGGTTTTGTTCCATGTATCTTGACCATCATCCTACTACTCAGTTCTATTGATACTTCATCAAAATTGATGAAGGAGAATTGGTCTGAGGAGTGGTCTGATACAATTTGGATTGATCTGAGAATCAGTATTGATCTGATCGGTCACCAGACCGATCAGAATGATTCCTGATCGGTCACCAGACCGATCAGAATGATTCCTGATCGGTCACCAGACCGATCAGAGTGTGTCCTGATCGGTCTGTGGACCGATCTGGTTCGATACAGAGAGGTTTCGGAGTTTCAAAAACTCTGAGATCAGATTTGTTTCATTGTACAATTTCAGAACCGAGATTTCAGAAACCCTAATTCAATTAGATTCAATCCCATTGATCCTAAAGGGTTTCTCTTAACTAAAATCCATTTTCCAAAATGATCAACATGATTTGTGTCAAAGCATAGAGGTAATCCATTTGATTCTAAGAGTTCCCTTAATCAAAATATAAGTCATGATTTGTGTCAGAGCATGATCAGTAATTTCTAAGCATGAAATTGAGTATCAAAACATGTTTGTATCAAAGCATGATCAGGTTCCCAAAATCTAAGTTGGATACTTTAAAACATATTTGTATCAAGTCAATGGATGATCAAGTTTGTTCAAAACATTTATCAATTTCATAATCCCCAACTCTGTCCAACATGTTTGTATCAAGATAATATCAAAATATAATCGATTATCCAAACATGCCCATACAACATGAGTATCAATGTATGATCAAATTTCGTGACACTCAAGGTATGATCAAATTTTCAAAACATACTTGTATCCAATTAGTATCTAACTATGACCAGATTTCCAAAACATGCATGCATACAATCATTTAACCAGAAAATTCATAAACATGGATAGCTTACAAAATCATAAGCATGGATAGCACACAATCCCTAGATGCATATTGCTATTTGGCAAGGATGAGCTAGTTACTTTTCTCTTTGTTTTGGAAACAAAACTGATCATAGTAAAACTTTAACACAAACGTAAACTACACTTATGCATGATTAATTATGTTCCAAGTGTATTCATAACATGCTTGCTTCAATCATTTTTGATAACTCATAAATCTAGATTTGTCCCAAGTCTAGAATCCTAATTCTCCATTCTATTGATAGTTCATAGATTAGATCAGAGAATTCATAGTCCCACATTTCTGTCAAGTTCATAGTTGAAATCAAATTTTCATGCCATAGATTAATGATAATAACACACATTGTAAAATCATGGTATATTTGATCGTGTTCACCAAACAAAAACACCTTAAGCTTGAGTTATGGCATATCATAAATCATATCTTGCAGTAAGACATAAATTGCAACGAGAAAACTGATTATCCTAAGCAATTCATGGCAAGAGCAAGTTATGTGTGAATCTAAACCCTTCATGCAATATCTAAAAACAATTTCCAAGGCTTGTTGACTTATTTTGACACTAGTGTAATCTTAGCCTTGGTTTGGAGCACCACTTATCAACAACCTATGTTGATAGATGCTCCCCCTCACACAATGCTTATACAATTCGAAATATGGAGGTTTTAGGTACCCAAATTTTGGGACCTAATGCATCAACAATGAGGGACTTAGGCACCCATGCCTTAATCAATTTCTTTCTAACCTTTTGAACCCTAGAATCATTTGATGATCTAAATTGGGTTCTTGACATTAATGATACAAAGGTTGGTTCCTTAGGTCGGTAACCCATACCGGCCTTATTGTAAACCGCCCTTTGGGAATTGAGTATCATGTCTAAGGTTTTGGAGCTAGATGAGAATTTCTCAAGAACATTCTTGAGGTTTTCAACTTTGCTCTTCAAATCCTTATTTTCATCCTTAAGGGATTCATCATGCAAAGCATTAATATCCTCAACCTTAGAGGATCTCAATTCTTTTACTTCCAACCTTAATGTTTTGACTTTGGCCTTAGATTTCTTAAGTATTTTTGTCAAGTACGCTATTGCTCTATAGCATTTGTCTAACTCGGGAGAGATTACCTCTTCATCATCCAAAGATGATGAAGGCGCGGTTGAGGAGCTTCTTGATTCATTGTCACTCTCCTCGGTTGATTCTTCTAAGGCCACGAGAGCCACATGACAGTGGCTTTTCTCCTCCTTGTCCTTCTTCCTTTTGTTTCCTGCAACAAAAGTAAACCCTTTCTCCCTTGGGCTTGTGTTAGAAATCTCATGTAGTTCCATCTCACAAAACAAATCTTCTAACTTTACAAAAGATAGATCCTTGGAAACCTTGTAGGCATCCACTATGGATGACCACAAAGTATTCCTAGGGAAGGCTTTGAGTACATACCTCACTAGGTCTCTATTTTCTACCTTTTCATTTATGGAGTGGAGACCATTCAACACTTTTTTAACCCGTCCATGGAGTTCATTTACCTTTTCATTTTCTCCCATGGTGAGGTTTTGGAGTTGGCTGTAAAGCAAATCCTTCTTGGCTCTCCGGGTGTTTTGAGTTCCCTCATGGAGCTCAAAGATTTTGTTCCATAGGTCCTTTGCACTTGTAAAGGGACCAACTTTGATGAGTTGGTCCTTAGTCATTCCACATTGCAAGGTAACCATAACCTTAGCATCCGCTTCTCCCTTTTTGATTTGCTCAGCTGACCACATGGAGAAGTCTAACTCTTTTCCTTCACCATCTCTTGGAAGGATGAAGCCCTCTTTCACGGCAAACCACAAACTGATATTGGTCTTGAGATAGAACTCCATCCTTGACCTCCAATATGAAAAATCTGTGCCGTCAAAGAATGGAGGTCGGTTTGTGCTGTAGCCTTCTCTTCCAGCCATCTTGCTGTAAGCTCTCGGATGTTAAGCCGTTTGGACAGAGCCCCAAGCTCTGATACCACTTGTTGGAACCCGGATGGCTAGAGAGGGGGGGTGAATATAGCTAATCACAAAACTTTTGAAATCTATTCTGCACTTCAGAGTTAGGCAGCGGAAGCAAATGCAGAAACAGAAAACTAAAAACAACAACCCAAAGTAAAGGAAAGCAAACCGACGCAAACACCTCGATATACAAGGTTCGGGGATAACTTGCCCCTACTCCTTGGCGTGCCCGTAAGGTGGGCGATCCCTTGATCGTCGGCAGATCAAGCCCCGGTGAACACCGGATAAGATAGAGTTGTTAGTGAGAGCCCTAGAGCCAATCATATGATGATTACTTTTTGGACTCATTGTATCATATTCTTGTATATATATTTCTTATATATAAAGGCATTTCTTATGGTTATTGTACTTATGTGTATTGGTGCCAAATAACTTAGTATAATAACGTCCTTGAGTAGAAGGTTCTTATCTATATCAATCGATTAGTTGAATCGATAGTGAGATGATATAGAGAACACTACTCTTAATTATTCCTAGTCAAGTATTAACATTCAAGGACAATGTTAATGCATAGAGACTAGCATGTAGGTCAACATGATGACTTGATCTCACAAGTCATGGATATGAGATATCAAGTTGACACATGGGTATACATTAGAGAATGTATACTGAATGGTCCGCCATGAGAAAGTATCATGGATCGTTATATGAGTGTCATATACTTTCTCATATGACTATTAGTCCTTAGACCTGAAGTCACCATAGTTCCCTACATAAGGAGTTATGTACTTTGGTTTCGTCAAACGTCACCCGTAACTGGGTGGACTATAAAGGCTATTACTGGGTATGTAACAAATTATGCGGAGGGATGTGAGTGATGTAGATGAGATCTATCCCTCCTATATGACGGGAGAGATATCATTGTCTTGATAGAGTGAGATCACTAAGTGCATGACCATGCCCAAATAAGGCAATATGAGATATTGAGCTTATTTGATTATAGTGAGTCTACTTGGAGTTCAAGACACATAGATTGATTGGAGGATGACACGGTCTATGCCTCATGAAAGATCAATCTAGATATCAAGGATAGAAGGACATTGTCACATATTATGAAAGTCATAATTAGTAGTCACATTGGTGATGTTGAATCTCAACATTCTTGTAACTTGGGTAGCAATGATGTGTTGCTAGATACCGCTCATTGCTTATGTTTCTAAGAGGTTAGAAGCATTGCCAACGTTACAAGAACCTATAGGGTCACACGCAAAGAACAAATAGATGGAGAAAAATTGAAGTCAAGTTTGACTTGGCTAAATATGGAAAGTCCATAAAAGGCAAGTTTGACTTGACCCAAATCCAAATCAAGTTTGATTTGACTTGGTTCCACTTCAAGTTAGACTTGACATGGGAGAAGAAATGGAGTCAAGTTTGACTTGACTAAATATGGAAAGTCCATAAAAGGCAAGTTTGACTTGACCCAAATCCAAATCAAGTTTGACTTGACTTGGTTCCACTTCAAGCTAGACTTGACATGGGAGAAGAAAAGGAGTCAAGTTTGACTTGACTAAATATGGAAATTCCATAAAAGGTAAGTTTGACTTGACCAAAAGGCCACCTCACCTTGACTTGACCAAGTGATGACTTGGCTTGGTTTCCCCCCCATTTGAATTTGAATTCAAATTGAAAGGGGGTTATGGAAGGCCACCTAATGGCTATTAGTGGCCATTATGGCCGGCCACTTAATGGCCATTAATGGCCATTAAGTGGCCGGCCACAAGAGTGAACAAAAGGGGTTTTTTTTGTTCCATTTTTCCATTAAGTGTGGGTCTTCTCTTCCTCCTCTCCAATTGTTGGAGTTCTTCTTCTTCTTCTCCTCTTGGCCGAATCCTACAAGGTGCTAGCACACCTAAAGGATTTCATCCATCTACTTTTGTTCGCGTGGATACTTCTAGAGGGACGGCACTTGACGTCCTAGAGATTCGACATCCAAAAAGGAGCGAACGGGATTAAACAGGGCACGCATCAAAGGTAAAATGTTTATCCCTCTTTAGATCTAGGAGTAGATCGGGTTTTGAAGCATGCAAACGAGCACTCGTAATTTTTGAAATGGCTTTCTTCGCTCGGATCCTTGCTATTGGGGCTTTCGGGGTTTCCGCGACGCGAAAAAGCGGTTTTCGTGGCCCGAAAAACCCTACAATGGTATCAGAGCCACGAGCGAAGCTTGTGCTCGTTTTGTTTTTATTTTTTTTGTATTAGATACAAAATTTAGATAAATATTTGCTTCTGTAATTTTTCTAAATTTTAGGATTTTTGAGTAATTTTTCTCGTAGAGGCAAAGCGACGAGTGCGAAGCACTTGTAGACTTTGCCACCGAGAAAAACTTCTCCGAAACGGCAAGTTTCGCCCAAATGGTTTTTGGGACAGCGGGTTAAAGCGTTGTATAATCGCAAGAAGACACTCGTGAAGGTTATTTCACGAGTAAGGGCGCTGCCCCTAACCCCGCAAGGGGCCTTGTCTCGCGATTACGCCCGAAACCTGCTTACCGGGATCGCCGCGGAGTTGTGACTCGGGAAAATTCTAAAAATCAGTAGAAAAATTATATAAAATTTATAAAATTACATAATTTTGAATTATGTACAGAAGTGTGATGATCATGGCCCAAAACCCTATTTTAATTATATTAAAATATGTGTGTAATTCATATTACGGCCTGCGTGCCGTTATTTGTGTTGTGGGTGTTGTATTGTGATTGCGACCTGCGTGTCGGTTTTTTTTATTATTTCTGTTAAAATTAGTTTAAGACTCGAATGTAACTCGAGTATAAATTTTGTAATGTACAAAATTAACGATGAAGGCAATTCTGGAGAAGACGGACTCATGGGAAGCAAGCCGACAACACATAGGGTTCTGGAAGGAGGAGCTTGGAGAAGCTGCTGCCTAGACCCTAGGTTGACCAAAAGATCTTCTCATTGGCTTGAGAAGATCTTAGTAGGGCCATGACTAATCACACTTAATTTTCTTGTATATTTTATTTTTGCTTATATGTATGTGATGCATGTTAGTATAGAATAGAATATACATAAGTGTATGTGATGCACATGTAATGTGGGAACCACATTTTGATGTGCACCTAGTACACATTTAGGTTAAATTAGATTTAATAAATGCCTTGATACGATGCACATCATCGATTAGATTAGATCTAAATCGAAATCAACTCGTATATGCCTAACGAGCCTTGATACCCATCACTACCATGATCATATGCGATTGTTGAATCTGCCAAAGCAGAGCAATGCATTTAATCTTGATGGGATGCGGAGGGACAATCTTGGTCCCGCCTATCACGCTTGGGTTAGATTGAGCTCAATTAGATTGAGTAACTAGTTAGCTCAATTGGATCGAGCCTAACTATAGGCATATTCTAATAGTTGGAAAGGTAGGACAAGATCGCATTTATCAATAGTCTTGGGCGATTTAGCCAAAGCTAACTCAAGATTATTCATAAATGTTAATTCTTGATCCTATAAACAAGAGTTGCATAGAGATGTAATTGGTAATTGGTACCTACCGATCATACTAAGTCTTGGGCGATTTAGTCAAAGCTAACTCAAGGCGTAGTATGATGTGGATCTTGACCTACGAGAATTATAGTTAGTTGGTGTGGATCTAGTAGTGTGATTTTACCACATCTATGACTCGATTCTACCAAAGCCCTATAATTCAGTGGGAGCATCATTTAATTAAAGGCCTAGTTAAATGATAAATATGATACAATGGTGGATATTTATTCTCTGTATTTTATGTTATAGATTACCATGACAAACGCGAACACTCTCTCTCTGCGATCTGTCCTTGAGAAGGACAAGCTCACTGGAGCTAATTTCCTGGACTGGTACAGGAACTTGAGGATAGTCCTCAAACAGGAACGTAAGCTGTACGTTCTAGAGCAAGCAGTTCCTGAAGCACCACCACCCTCAGCCATCCGTAGCGTTAGAGATGCTCATCAGAAGCATCAAGACGACGCGTTAGACGTGTCGTGCCTAATGCTATGCTGCATGTCCTCTGAGCTTCAGAAGCAACACAAGAACATGAATGCTTACGATATGATTGGCCACCTCAAGCAATTATATCAAGGGCAGGCAAGGCATGAGAGGTTTGAAGTGACTCAGGNAAACAAGTGATTAGCCTCTATAGATGTGATCCAATCATTGAAATATGATTTTGAAAGAACCTAAGCAAGTTCTAGAGTACAATAACATATGTGTGTCACAAATATAAGGCTAATTCTCACTAGGCAAAAATAATTCATCTCAAGTCATCAATTAAGAATCTAAAACAAGTAGTACTCAAGCATCCAAGATTCATCCATGAGCTCAAACCCTAAGTTTTAACAACCAAATTTAATTTATTTTCAAAGACTCTAAATGCTATGGAGATAACCTAGAGGGATACATTTATTCCTAGTCATGCAAGAAAAAGTGCGAAAAGAAATAACAAGGTATTTACAATGACTCCTATGCATTCTACTCTACTCATGCATTTATTAGTAAGGACTCAATTCAAAGGAAAATTCTAATTCTAGAAAGCATGAAAATGAAAAATAAATAAAAGAAAATACAAGAAAGAACAATCTCCCCTTTATTTCTGGTGGACGGAGTCTATCCAGAAGTAGCCTCCATCGTGGTAGTGGAGGAAACTGGGTGGCTGAGAGAATTCGGACTCCCCCACACTTGAACTTTACAAAAATATGCTCCGGTGGCCTAAGGCGATTTAGGTTCAAGATCCATTGAAGGAATGGAGTGCTTGAATTAAAGTAAAATCATCTCCTCCTTCTTTATGCCTTTTAGAAGTCCTTCCAGGAGGTTGAAGTCTGTTCAGTTGGAGCACCCACTCCTGAAGTCTTCTAGACCCTGCAAAACAATGTAATACCTCTCTCAAGCGTGCAGGGTAAGAAAGAAATAAAATAATATCAGTCTCTGCATGAAATGTATCCAAAACTGCATCATATCCAATAAAATCAATTCTTGGTGCCTCAATAAATTTTTCACAATTATTTTCTACAAAATTTGCATCCAGGAACTCATCACAAATAAAGAAATCAATTTTTGGCACTTCAATAGAAATTTCACAATTATTTTCTATCAAGGATGTATCAAGCAATGTGTCATAGCCAATAAAATCAATCTCAGATATCTCCATAAGTTTTTCACATTCAACCTCAGCATAAGATATAGCAAGAGATTCATCACAATAAATAACATCAATTTCAGGCACTTCTAAAAATTTTTCACAATCCATATCCACAAAAGATGTATCAAGAGATTCATCATAACAAACAACATCAATTATAGGTGCCTCTAAAATTATTTCGCAATCCATATCTACAAGAGATGTATCAAGTAATGCATTACGACCAATGAAATCAATTTTTGGTACCTCAATTGGATTTTCACTAGCAGTCTCTACACAAGGTATATCAATAAATTCATCAGAACCAATAAAGTCAGCACTAGGTACCTCGCTGAATTTTTCTGAACAAAGAGGAGAAATACTTACCTGAGCGTGCTGAAGAATACCTGGAGGTTCTACAAGAGTAGATGTATCCATGGCCTCCTCCTGATCAAGTACATGCTCCTCTTCAGCCTCAAGCTCTGGTGGACAATCAACTAAAGCAGGTGATCCTTGGGTTCTTGCTTCCACCATGCAAGTCCCTACACTTTCTGGTTCATTCTCTAATCTTGTGGTGGTCCCTGGGGCTTAGTGCAATCCCCTACACCTGTGGAATCATCTTCTATGCATTCTTCTCTGCAATATCTGCAACAACAATATCGGAAAAATTAGGACCATCAATAACATTATCATCACAAAATAAAAAATGAGAAGGGTCCTGTAGTGTTTCAGAGTCTTCTTCTTGGAGCTGAAAAATTTGGAAGTGAATTTTGAATAGGAATCTCCGGAGGGATGCATGATGTAGGTGCCTTATATTTGATGATTTCTTCTTCTTCTTCCACTAAATTTGCAAGATCACTTGAAGAAGGACTTGGCCATGCACTAGGGTCACCTTGAACTGATATAAAATCAACTCGGGCTCTCAAAATTAAAAGTAGCTTGAGAAGATAATTGTTCTGATCTTTGGGCTTTTATCTGATTCACATCATTAACCAATTGTCCCATTTGCCTTCTGAGGTTTTGAATTCTTTGTTGCACAATTTCCCCAAACCTTTGTTGTTGAGCCTCAAGCTCTTGTTGGTCTTGAAAAGTAACATAAGGTTGCTGAAGACCAAGAGTAGGCTGTGCATGCTGAGATGGAAACTGTGGGGGCTGATCAAATGGTTGCACAGGCTGATTAAACTGCTAAAAATTTGGTTCACAAGTTGGTGGTGATTGCTGAAAATTGTAGCCCTGGAATTCTTGGATCTGAGGTTGAAATTGTGGTGGTGAACACTGAAATTGAGTGGGTTGGAAATTCTGATCTTGTGGCTGAAAATTCTGGTTGCAAGGGTGAAATTGCTGTGGAAATTGAAATGGTTGCTGGAAATTCAAATTATCTTGGTACCCTTGCTGAATTCCTTGAAAAGGTGATTGATCTTGTTGATAAGGTGGCTGAAAGTTGGGCTGAAATTGCTGAAGTGGTGGCTGCCCAATCTGAAAATTCTGACTTGGCTGAAAATTTTGGAATGATGGTTGAACTTGTGGCTGAAAAAACTAATTTAGTTGCTGAAAATTCGAGTAGGGCTGTTGAAAATCTTGATTTGGTTGCTGAAATTGCAGGAAAGGCTGAAATTGTGGCTGAGGTGGCTGAAATGTAGGCTGAATCGGCCGCTGGTGAGTAGATGACTGAGCTTTATGTTTTTGTTGGTATTCCAACACCTTACACCAACATTTCAACTCCACCAATGCCTCTTTTATCTCTTTACAGAACTCTGGTGACCACATTTTGATCTTGCAGCCCTGTCACAAAACAAACAAGAAAAATGGCAGCAACTGTATACAAAAGATAAAACAACAGAAAATAGAATCAAATGATATGCCCATAAGTACACAAGCAAAAATCAAACAAATCAACTAGTTGCTTCCCCGACAACGGCGCCAAAAATTTGATGGACCCGATTTAGCTAGGTTAAGTTGTCACGAATTATGGGACCATCAGAATTTAAAATATTTATAAAATGCTGGAAACCCTTTTTGCAATCAAAGAATAAAAGCGTAGTAAAGGGGCCACAGGTCGTATTTTTCTTCGGGACTAGTTGATGTTGTGTGATTCGAGCTTGTATTTATGTGTCGTTTGTGGATTTTGGGTTTCAAATAGAAATGAAAGCACAAAGAAAAGGTATAAACTGAATGAAGCAAACTTAAGCTAGATAAATGCAATGGAAGACTCAACCAATTATAACTCAATCAAACCCAAGTAGATTTCAGAATTGGAAATTCTATATCAATTGCATTCCAAATACTAAGTTATTGAAGCAAATAGTGCAGCCATTACGATTGAAACTGATGCAACATTATAACCATAATTTCGGGCATGAAGACTTGATACCGAGAGAGAATAAAATCTGATGTGCCAAGAGCTGATAGTAAATGCAGAGAATTGCTTTCGAATTAACCACTCATAACTAACCAAATGCAAAGCAATCCATAAACAACTTGATACAAAATAAGTGTCAAAGCTTAACTTGATACAAAGTGTAGCAGTGCAAGCTGAAAATTGCTGAAATTTTAGATTTACAGTTCAGAAATGCAATGACTGCCAAAGAGTCTGATTTCAATGTCAGAAGTACACTATAAATTGCACTCAACTTGACACAAACCCATGCCGAAATTGATCTTGACGCAGCATGCAGAAATGAAGTTAACTTGCCACCAAAATGAAGGAACTAATGTGCCAAAAGCTGAACTAAACGCTTAAACTGTGAACAATACAATTCATAGCTGAAACTAACCAACTCGGCTTGGAAAATAATACTACCAGTGAAGTATTATGCTAAACTGAATGAAGAATTTCGAATCCAAGTCTGAGCAGTCACCAAAAACGCAATGCAGAAATAATTTCGCAGCAACAAATCTGATCACAGAAATTCAGCTACAAACCGAAACAGATCAAGCAACAAACTGAAACTAGTGCACAGAATTGATGTTCGGACAAGATGCAGAGGATCTAAGGTTCCCTTCACACACATTTCAGAAACAAATAACCAAAACTTACAGACTTGAAACTGACACTTTGCAGAAAGGAAGCTAACTTGCAGAGATTGTGAGTTGGTACGCAAGGAAACTGATATGCAGATTAAAACCAACTTCAGAATTGAATCCACGTGATTTGTGAAGGAGACAAGCTACAAAGTAAATTCAGAGGGTAAAACTTAAACTAACTTGATACAAACTGATACACAGGAGGTATAGCTGAATTCAGAATTACTAAACTGAACAAAACTCAGATTTGACTATAAATGAAACAACTTAGATCAACTAAATTAACATTCTAAAAGTGAGACAAACCGAAGAATTCAAAAGCTGAAGGGAAATGCAGAAACGAGAGCTGATACGCATGCAGAAATCAGGAACTTGATACGCAAAGGCAAAAACTAATACGCAAGCTAAAAACGAGAAGGAAATTGAAATTAAAAGCAATTATCCAATAAACAAGTTCCTAAACTACTTAACTTGAAGATTGAACCCTAAATTAAGCTGGAACGATGCATTAAACGAAGTTAACGATCTGAAACAAAAACAGAAACGAAACTAAAGCAGTAATGGAAATTACAGCTACAACTTGAAAATTCGCTAATTAAACTAAACCCCAATCCTTCTCCTTGCTGTCACTCAAGGATTAGCATCGATTTAAGGTGGTTGCGCCTCGGATTGAGGAAAAAAATGATGAAAAATGATGAACTAAGCTGAAAACGCGAAGAAGAAGCACTGTGCGGCGAAGACGCGATGAGGAGAAGCTGCGGCGGAATTTTCCTTAAGTAATTAACATTGGACGGCTCAGATTGATTTGAGGAGATCCAACGGCTGATCTTGCTCTGATTTGATCCAAAATTTGATGATGATGATCTGGGGTCAGGATCTGCCTCGTGGTAGCTCGGATCCTCCAGATGTGCAACGAATAGTCCAGATCACCCTAATCTTTGAATGGACGATCTAGAGCCCTTGATAAGTACCATTTTTTGTGATTATTTTAGATGTTAAAATCCATGTTTGACCTATGTTTTTATTTCTTATTTGTGATTTTACCCTAGGTTTTAGGATTTCCTCTTATTTTGGACTTAATTGCAAATTTACACATTTTTTGGATTATTTGGCCACTAATTTTCTGATATATTTTTGTAGGCATGGAAGGATCCTGGACCTAGGGCATACTGGGTCAAACTTGAGTCGGAAGTGGAACCGGATCGAATTATCATGTTTTGGATTAATCCGGGCCATCCGATTCAAGAGCGGCTAGATCTGAGCCATACGGGACGATCTAAAGCAATCCGAGCTAGGGTTAGGGTTGATCAAGCTCTATGATCAAGATCTGAAGGTTTCATCCCAATCAGAGCTAAATCAACCGTTGAATCAAGCAAGGAGGGCTCTAGAGCGTCCAATCACAGATAGAGTTGATCTGGACCATCCTTGCACATCTGGAGGATCCGAGCTACCACAAGGCAGATCCTGACCCCAGATTATCATCATAAAAGTTTGGCTCAAATCAGATCAAGATCTACCGTTGGATTTCATCCGATCAATCTGGACCGTCCATTGATGGCTATTTAATCAAAATTCGCCGCAGCCTTCTCCTTTGTTGCGTCTCCGCCGCACTGTTCATCTGCTTCATTTCTTCTTCAATTTTTAGCTAGTTCTTCATTCAAGGGGGCGCGACCACTCAATCTCGACCTCGGATCAAGTTTTGGATCTTTGGGGATCGATTCCTTGCAGAATTCGGCTCCATTTGCGCCGGAACAGGGATTGATTGAGGGTTTCGACAGTTCCTCAGTCCGATCATTGGTTTCTCTTCCACAGTCCATTTCCAAGCTTCCGAGCCATTTGTAGGGGTTCTCAGATGAACTTAGAAGCTTCCCAAATCATCATCGCAGCTCATTCAACTGAGAAAGAGTGAATCGGATCAAAACTTCCAGCCAAGCGCAGAATTGAGCCGAATCAACTTCAGAAATGGATTTCCACTGATTTACTGTGCCTAGGGGTTCGAAGCCAGCTCTTGCTTGACGACCAAGAAGAACTTGAGCTTAGGGAGTGATTGAGTTTAGTTTGCTTAGTTAATTTCAGTTTTCTTAGCTGTAATTTAAGTTCTACTGCCGTGTTCTGTTTCTGAATTCTTGTTTCAGCTGCTGTAGTTAACCATTCGGGTTTAATTTTGCTTAATTAGTGGTTTTAATTTGTTCTTCTATTAGTTAGCTAGTTTGTTTAGTTAATACTCCACTTAATTTCAGTTGATTTGCAATTTTAAGCTTGTGTATCAGATTTTCAGCTGCGTGCCAATTTTTAGCTGCGTTCAGCCTTTTGCTTGCGTTTCAAACTCTATTTCTGAATTTCTGAATTCAATTTGTTTAGAACTGATGTGAAATTTGAATTCGATTTGTGTAGAACTGATTGTTGACTCTTCATTGAAATTGTCCAGAACTAATCTGAAATTGTAAGAATCTGAATTTCTGCATTCGTACCTTGTCTGAATTTTTCATTGTCAAGCTGTTCATTTCTGCAATTTACAGTGTGTAGTGGCTGAAGTGGTTTCAGATGAAGTACTAGCTCAATTGAATTGTTTCTGAAGTAGATTGGTGTCATGGAATTCAGTTAAACCTATTTGTTCTGTTTCTGACTTGTAGCTGCAACTCTGAGTTAGGTCCTGCAGTTCTGTGTTTCATATTTGCCTGTGATGCATCTTGGCGTATCAGCTGGTTTATGAATTTTTGTTTCACAGCAAGCTGAGTGTTCATTTGTTTATGCATTCAATTGTTACTGAATCTTGCAGTTGAGTTAATGCTTCAAATTCGTTTGCTGTACAGTAGATTGAAGTTCTGCAATTAGTATCACTTAGGCTCAGCAGTTTTATTTCTGTCTGATAACTTGATTCATTTCTGCCATTTGTATCAAGTAGGGTTCGGCAATGACTTGTACCAAGCTAAGTACATTTGATAGAGAATTTTGGCACCTGCTTTCAGCTTACGTGTACTCAGCTTGATGAGAATTCTAACTTTATTTCTGCACAATTAGTACATAGCTTAGGCAGTTTGTATCAATTGAAACTTGGAATTAAGTGAATCTTGCTTGCTTAACATTCGGTTTGGATGGATTGATAAATCCTGAAGTCGATTACAAGGTGTGGTGTGCTATTCCGGTTTGAATCAGTTGAATCCTAAAGGATGGAGGTTTGCATTATGAGATTTTCCATTGGTTGAGTCCATAAATTGCCATTACCTTGTTTAAGTTTGATAGGTCATGTTTCTTCCTTTTCTTCATGCGATTTCATTTCATGTTTACAACCCCCAAAACCCAATTTCAATTTGAAACCCAAAACTCTTGACGACACCTAAATACAAGCGCGAATCAAACAAACCTTCAACTAGTCCCTGAGAAAAATACGACCTGTGGCCCCTATATTACATTTTCAGATTTTGAGTTGTAAAAGGGTTTCCAGCATATCATTCATTCATTTATTCATATTTAAATTCGATGGTCCCACACTTTCGTGACAATTTAATCTAGTAGATTCGGGACCGTCAGCCCTCCGAGCTTGATCCAACGGTTGATTTAGCTCTGATTGGGATGAAACCTTCAGATCTTGATCAGAGTGCTTGATCAACCCTAGCCCTAGCTCGAATTGCTTCAGATGGTCCCGGATGGCTCAGATCTTGCCGCTTTTGAATCGGACGGCCCAGATTAATCCGAAACTTGATAACTCGATCCGGGTCCACTTCCGACTCAAGTTTGACCCAGTATGCCCTAGGTCCAGGATCCTTTCATGCCTACAAAAATATATCAGAAAATTAGTGGCCAAATAATTCAAAAATGTGCAAATTTGCAATTAAGTCCAAAATAAGAGGAAATCCTAAAACCTAGGGTAAAATCACAATTAAGCAAGTAAAACATGGGTCAAACATGGATTTTAACAATTAAAATAATCAACAAAATGGTACTTATCATGGCACGCAAGAGGGTATCAATTGTTTCAAATTCAGTAGGGAATGCACCTGAGGAGGGGGCTCTAATGATGGATAGACAATTTGCACCTGAAGTCCAGCTAGAGGGATTTTCTGAGGCAGTAGTATTGCCAACTGATCAAGGTCTGCCACAGGCCCTTCACATAGTGCCAACATCTGGAGAAGTAATCTTGTGTGACCAAGAGGAGGTTTGCAATCTTAATCAAATTCAGATGGATTCGGGTCAACTTGGCAGTTCTTTATTTTTAGATATACAAAAAGATCCTGAGGGTTTGGAGAGATCCAAATCTTTTGTGGAGGAGCTTGAAACTGATGAAGAGGAAGTGGGCCGGCTCCAGAGGACTGCCTCTCTACCTAGGAGCACTCAACAGAGCTCCCCAAAAAAGGATACCAACAAGAGTGTTCCTCCTGGTGCATCCCAACGTGTCACCAGAAGTAAGTCTCAAACACAAAGGGTCTCTTACTCCTTAATATTTTAATGTCAGGAATGGTTTGGAATATCAGGGGTATAGGCAACCCTGCTTCTCTTTGAAGAGTTCATTTTCTAAAAAATCAGTTTCATCTGAATTTCTTGGTCATTCTGGAGCCACTGATATCACTTGATATCCCGTTTATTACAAGAAGGTTAGGCTTCTCTTCGACTACTTCTAATTGCTCAGGGAAAATATGGTTCATCTATGATGCTAATATAGATTGTGTAGTGCTGGAAAATCATGAACAATTTCTTCATCTCAGTTTGAAATCAGCCATGTTTCCTATTGAAATGTTGGTAACTATAGTCTATGATAAATGTTCAAGAGAAGGCAAATATGAATTATGGGAAAAATTGGATCATCTCAAGCCAAACAACGAGGAATTTTGGATGGTTGGGAGAGATTTTAATGTTATAGCAAAGCCATCTGAACACTCTACAGGTTTTGTAGCAAGGGCAGGAGCAATAGAGGATTTCAACAATTTTATGATGAACACTGGATTGTTAGACGCAGGCTACATGGGTGATCAATTTACCTGGACGAATAACAGGATATGGAAACGACTTGATAGAATATTGATCTCTCCATCCTGGCAAAGCCAAGGGTTTTCAGTCAGGGTGGAACATCTCAGTCGTGCAGCTTCTGACCATTGCCCTTTGTTGATTTCTTTTCCAAATTTTGAACAGGCAGTGGCCTCTTTCAGGTTTCAGAAGATGTGGCTTCGGCATCATGGTTTTATGCAAACGATAAGGCTAAATTGGAATTTTCCTAGCCCAGGTTATGGCCTGCTAAAGCTGCAGATTAAATTGAAAAGGCTCAAGAACCATTTAAAGTGGTGGAATAAGGAGGTGTTTGGAAACATCCACGACAATAGGAAAATAGCAGAAGAGCAGTATTCTCTTGCGGGAAAATAATTCGACTCTGAGCCTACTGAAGAGAATTTGATTAATAAAAATAAGATTCAAGCTCATCTCTTCAAGACACTTCAAATGGAGGAGGATTTTTGGAAGCAACGGGCAGCGGTCAAATGGATGGGTGAGGGTGAAAAGAATACAAAATTTTTTCATGACATGGCTCAAACAAGGAAGATAACAAACAGGATTTTCCGGATGTGGGATGAGGGGGAATGTTTGGAGAAGCCAGAACTTATAAGGGCTTCGGGGGTCAAATATTTTGAACAACTGCTTACTGGGGAGACCTTTAATAACATGGCAGCTGATCTTCGGCACATACCAGAGCTTGTATCATCAGAAGAAAATTCATCCTTGACAGCCATGCCTTCAATGGAGGAAGTAAAGCAAATAATATGGAAAATGGATCAAGACAGTGCGCTGGTCCAGATGGGTTCTCTGCAACCTTTTATGTTTCTTGCTGGGACATCATTCAAGAGGATGTGTTACAAGCTGTGCTAGATTTCTTAGCAGGTGGATCTTTACCAAAAGGAATGGCTGCCACAACTATTGTTTTGATACCAAAAAAAGAGAATGCACAGAAATGGCAAGACTTTGGGCCCATTAGTCTATGTAATGTTTCATACAAAATTATTTCTAAGTTGTTGGCAAATAGGCTGAGGAAATTTCTGGACAAAATAATATCCCCAGCTCAAAGTGGTTTTGTAGAGGGAAGATTGATTTCAGATAACATCTTATTAGCCCAAGAGCTAACCCACAAATTGAATTATCATGTTAGAGGAGGAAATTTAATCATGAAGTTAGACATGACAAAAGCTTTTGACAGGGTACAGTGGAACTTTTTATTCAGAATTATGGCTGCATTTGGTTTTTCAGACACTTTCATTGCCATGATTAAGAGATGCATTACTTTCTGTTGGTTCTCTATTCGTATTAATGGTCATCTTGCGGGGTTTTTTCAGGCAAAGAGAGGATTGAGACAAGGAAATCCGACATCCCCTTTTCTATTTATTATTGCATCAGAATTTCTTTCCAGGGGCCTGGAAGACCTCTATGCTAAAAATCCCAAGTTAAGCTTTACAACCGGTTGTGAAATGAGGATATCTCACCTGGCTTATGCGGATGACATTATGGTTTTCTTGAATGGATTAATTGATTGTGTCAAAAAGGTAAAGGATTACCTTAATAAATATGAGTTGCATTCAGGACAATCGGTTAATGCTGGGAAAAGTCTGGTATATCTCTCAAGGAAAATTCTGACAGCCCGGAAAGGCCCAATTTTAGCTGCCACAGGTTTTTTGGAGGGATCATGGCCTATGACTTAGGTATTCCAATCTTTCCAGGACATAGAAAGTCGGCTTACTTTTTGCCTCTGCTTGAAAAAATAAGGAAGAAGCTACTTGGCTGGAATATTTCGCGTCTCTCTCATGGAGGTCGCCTTCTTTTAATCCAGAGTGTGCTGATCTCAATGCCTTTTTATCTATTACAAGTGCTCCTTCCTCCACTATCAATTTTGCATAAATTGGAGATGATCTTTGCTAATTTTTTCTGGGGCACTACTGATACCAAAAGGAACCCTCACTGGATTTCATGGACAGAGATAAGCAAACAGAAATTAGAAGGGGGGGGGGGGTTAGGACTGAGGAAATTAGCAGATTTTAGTTTGGCAATGGCGATGAAATTGTGGTACAGATTCAGAGAGCAATCTACTCCCTAGGCAAATTTCCTCACAATAATGTACCGTGGCTTTATACACCCGAGTATTGTTCCATTGCGAGGCGATGCCTCACTCGTGTGGCGCAGACTGATTAGAATCTGAAACTTAGTAGAACAGAATATAGGTTGGCTACTTGGAGAAGGCAAGATAAATTTCTAGTATGATACATGGCTTGATAGGGGGCCACTTTTTCAGACTTATACTTCGATAGGAGACCCTGGTGTCATAGTTGCAGATTTTTTGGATGGCTTGGATTGGAAGATGGACAGAATCAGAGGTCTGCTCCCAAGCAACGCAGCAGCTGAGGTGGCTAAGGTCACTGCACATCTAGAGGAGTCAGATCAGATCCTATGGAAGCTTACAATGGATGGCAAATTTTCGGTAAAATCAGCTTGGAATTGTGTTAGGCAAACACAACCAGTGGTTCCAATAAATGCAGCAATTTGGAATGGTCTTCTTACTCCAAGTATAGTTATTTTTGCTTGGCGTTTCATAAGGCAAAGGCTTCCTGTAGATGCTATTTTGCAACGCAGAGGAATTCACCTAGCCTCAAAATGTCTTTGTTGTGAATCCATGGAGACTTGGGATCATTTATTCTTTGAAGGACCAGTGGCCAAGGGAGTATGGTCTTATTTTTCGAGCTTGTTCAGTGTGCACAGATTCACCAGCCTGAAGGATTGGATGGTTGGTTCTAAATGGTCAAAAGGAGGGCATATACGGGAGATAATGCCTTTTCTCATTTTATGGTTTTTATGGATGGCTAGAAATGACGCAAAGCATCGACACCTTAAACAAGAGGAGCAGAATATCAAGAGAAACATAATCTGATACCTTCTATTAGGAGAAGCTGCAGGAGTAATTAAAGGCAAGCATTGAAAAGGCTTCACCTCAATTGCTAAAGCATGGGGGTCAACAATTAAAGCTAACATCAGGAACACTATTACTGTGGTGTATTGGAGGAAGCCGGGAAATGGAATTTTCAAATTAAACACTGACGGATGCTCAAGAGGAAACCCAGGAGAAGCATCGTATGGAGTGATTATTCGAGATTATACAGGGCAATTCCTTATTGCGAAGCATGGAACTCTGGGAGTAGTTTCCAACATAATAGCAGAATTGTCTGCTATACTAATTGGTTTGGAATTATGTGTAGCTCATAGTTATCTGCCGATGTGGCTGGAGTCAGACTCCATGGTTGTGTTGAAGATAATACAATCTACTGCGGTCTACTGGGAATACAGGAAAATGGTTTTAAAAATCAGAATGTTGATACGGAAGCATCAAGTGAGCTTTTCACATGTGTATCGAGAGGCGAATGTGGCAGCAAATTACTTGGCAAATCGAGCTTTCAATTTCCAAGGGGAGAAGGTGATACGCAGGCAGGGAATAGATAAGACCTTGTATGGTATCTGTCGGGTAGACAAGATGGGTATCCCTTATGTGAGACTGGATCGAAAAATAATGTAGCAGATGCAAAAAGTGGCCAGAAGTTTGAGGTTTGGGTAGCATGGAATGAACCCACATATCAGACCTACGAAATGAACAGGCAGTGTCTTCTAAAATTGAGTGTTGGCAATATTCATATGTTTTGATCGGATTTCACAAACAAGTGGCAGCAAGGTTTCACTATCTTTCAAGCTATATTTAAAGAAATTCAGTAATGGTGGACTCTGGTTTGGACTGGCTCTCAGAAGTATGATATGGAAGGGAAATTATTATTGAATGCAGAAATCCAATACGTGTGCAAGATGAGTCAATTACTATAGCTTTCTAATTTTTGTTCTAGTTATATCTCTCCTCTGTAAGTTGCAAACGTGCCAAATAATACTGCTTTCTGAACTTTAATCTTGAGATTTGGTCAGATTTCTGCTGATCTTTTGTGAGCAAACATAACAGCTAACTATGATTTGTTCAATAACTGGCACGTGGTTGACTTGGGCATAGAGCATGAGTTTTTGATTTCTAACTTACTCTGTGTCAGAATCAGATGTCTGGGCATAGAGCATGAAAGGATCTTGGTATTTTCTGAACTATTACTTTCTGGGTTTCTGATTCTTCTTTCTATGTGCCAGAAAAATTAGATTTTCTGATGGTTGTGTTAACTAGAGTCTGATACTTAGTGTGGGAATAGTGGAACTGCTGATATCTGTATTTTGTTTTGGCGTGGTACTGCTGATATTCTGAACTATTACTTTCTGGGTTACTGATTCTTCTTTCTATGTACCAGAAAAATCAAATTTTCTGATGGTTGTGTTAACTGGAGTCTGATACTTTGTGTGAACTGCTGATATCTGTCCTTTGTTTTGGCGTGCCAAGAAGCTCATATTTTGAGCAGGACTGAATGGGAGTTGTTTTGATACAATCGAAAATCAGAGTTTTGGCTTTGTTCTCTATTTCTTTTAATTTTGGCCATAAAACTGGGAGGGAGGTGGCTTTGTAATGCCCTAAAATTTCCATTTTAAGTTCTTAAAAGTCCTTAGAACTATTCAAAAATGGTTTAGAAATATTCTAGATATTTTTAGGAATTTTTAGAATATTTTTATGGAATTTTCCGAGTCCGTTTAGTATTTTTATTAAAAGAAATAGAATTTTCGGCAAAAAGTTGCCTGGACGAGTTTTGAACCCGAGACCTCCCATGGGATCAATGACTTAAGTTGGTCGGGTTAACCAGGCGCCCCAGCAGGGGTGTGCTGAAAGAAAATAGAGAGATATTAAGTTAAGTTATAAAGTTGGACTTAAATACCTTAAGTATAAATAGATAATTAAAGAGAGGAATTTTATTTTCTCTAAACCTAAACCCTCTCTCCCTCACCCAAGCCCTCACGCCGACCCCCCCTCTTCCCCTCTCTTGTGCGCACGCCCCACCACCTCCTCTCCTCTTCTAAGGGGGCGCCGGCCAAGGAAGAACCAAAGGGTGCGGAGCGTTTCGTTCGTCTCGACGAGAGGAACGCGTAGGCGCGAACGGTTCATCGAGATCTCAAGTTTCTCCTGAGCCCTAGACGTCAATTTTGGTTGTAAGTCCAAGATATCAATGTAAGTACTGCTCACCTGCAGTAAGAGGCGGTTTTCCGCAAGATTTTCCCGTTAGAAAGTTAAAATGCAATTTTCCTTAAAGTTTATGATTTTGCATGTAATCCTAGGTTGATCCATGCTTGTATAAGTTTGATTAAGCACCCTATATGAGGTTAGGGGCTAAGAAAAGTTATGAGAATAGAAAAGAGAAGATAAAGATAAGAAAAGAAAAGGCCAAGGCCTTAAGAAATCCCCAAAAGTCAAGACTTAGGGATTTGGGCACACAAGGGGCTCGTTAAAATGCCAAGGCATTTAAAGATAAGAAAGAAAAGCTATTTTATTTTCTAAGGCCAGTACCCGGCGTCCAAGGGCGTCGTTAAAGAAATCCAGGTGTCCAATTCCAAGGTCTTGGCCCTGGTAGACCAAGGTCTGCTCTATTAGGATTGGTGGCTCGCTACCCCAACCTTTTAGGGAACGCGCATAAGATGGTACTTACGTCTTAAGTGGATCCAAGTGAGATATTATTTTCAAGTATATGCTTTAGCAAAGTTTTCTAAAGTTTAAGAAAGTTTTCTAAAAGTTAAAGAAAGAATTAAAGTTAAAGAATTGCTAAAGTTTCAAGTTAAGCCAAGAACAAGTAAGTTAAGACTTATTAATGCTTGAGTATGCATGTCTTGAGTTATACATGTTGTTTTAGTGTTTCTTTTAAGCATAAAAGTATCTCATGTGATTTCACATTGTTTAAAAAGCATGCTTGCACATTTCGAGATTTTTGTGAGCTAGATAGTACTTACTAAGCTTTATGCTTACTAGTTGCATTTCCTCTTGCTGCAGGTAAAGGTAAAGGCAAGCAATTCTGAAGGAAGGCGACAAGGCGGTGCTGAGTGACGTGTGTGTGGTGGCTGACCTTGGAGAGGTCCTTGGGACAAGATGAATAAAAGACTCAAAGTGTATTTATTATAAAGTCTTAGTTTAAGTTAGATCATATAGCATTTATCCAAGTAATTGCGTTTTAGATATTTTGCATGTCTTAAAACCATGAGTAAAGATTCCATGTCATTTTAATTAGCATACATATCCTTATGATGGCATTGGATGAGTATGAGTGTGAGTAGTTTTGAATATTGATACTTGATGGAGCTATTTGATGCATATGCCAAGATATTGAGAGTTTCCCTTTGAATCAAGTTATTATTGCTATAAATATGCTTAGAAAAGTTGCATTACATCCCAAAATGCTTTAGTGGGGTGTAGAACATGTGTTTTGGTATTATGAATGCATAGGAGTTAAGTTTGGTACAAAACTTTAGTTAAAAGTTCATATAGATTTTCATAACTTAATTACTTCTGCAAAAGTTCTAATTTCGAGTTTATGAAGTTGTTTTAATTGGCTAATATGTTTGGAAAACTAGTATAGAGTATAGAAATGGTGTTGTGTCTTTGTATGGCTTGAAACTATATGTTTTGTGGACTTTTGAAACAAAGTTCGAATCTGAATTTCAGGTTTTTCAGGCGTTCCAGTCGACTGGTTCAGTATCAGTCGACTGCCCTATCGAACAGTAGCTTCTGTTCGATGCATCAGTCGACTGCCAAGAGGCCAGTCGACTGGTGCCGTGCCCAGAAACTTTCTGTGGCCGATACCAGTCGACTGGTCTGATCGCAGTCGACTGGCATTGCAGAGAAGTTCTATAGATGAAAAGAAGTGTGCCATTGTATCATGCATGACTATTAGAGCTAGAATATCATCCCTAGATGGATTTAAAAGAAAAATAAAGAAGTTCCGCATTCTTAGTCGTGCAGTAGAGTCAAGATAGTAGATAAAGTAGCGGACCGTCTAAGGTAGAGAAGGCGGGTCGCTACAGGCTTGTTGGATTTTGGGTAATTTTGAAGGGTTAAAAGGTTCACTGACCTCATGGTTTACCCTCTAGCTGGCATGCGTTGGTCTGGGCTTAGGGCATGGGTTTCTGGTGTTTCCTTTTCTGCGTGCCAAGTGTGCCAAAGGAGCGGATTCCAATGGTTTTTTCAGATTATTTTTTGTCTGTTGCAAGCTATGTTGTGCCAGATTAATTTTCTGATTAATAGCAGCTATGATAAGTTGTATTAGAGAGACATGGTTACTTCTGGGTTGCTACAAATTTAGAGGAGTTTGTTTGATGCACGGGGAAATATTAAAGGAATGCTGTTATGGAGAGGCATTTGGAGACAGGAAGCTAAAGTTAGAAGGGGTCACTGCAGCAATCAGAGGAAATCAGCAGCTGAAACCTCTGGGCTATTGATGAAGGGTACTGGGTCTTATTATCTGCTGACCACTCAGTTTATGTTTTGAATGGGTTATTAGCCAAATATTCAGTTATGGCAGATTGTTTCAAGAGTTTTTGTCTGATTGGAAGGTAATTGCCAGATAATGGAAAGGACTGCTGGCAAAGGGCTGCTATTAAAAGGCAGTTTAATCTGCATTTGAATTCTGATAAGCAGTAATCGTTAAGTTTTAAAACTGTCTTTGTTCAGGTCTCTATCTTCCTTAAGTTCTGTTAAAGGTTGCTGCTGTTTGGACTGTGGGTTTGATGTGATGATGGAGGTTAGTGCAGTGGTTTGCTGAATTTTACAAGTTGGATCTAGATCTGAAATTAGAATGTTGGAGTGAAGATATCTTGAGCTGAGATTGTTTTGGCTGCTATGGAATTCTGAACATTTCTGGGGCGTGCCAAACTGATATGTCATTTTAGCATTGATGTGGTATCTTGAAGTGATACTCTGATGCATAACATTGATCTGACACATTTTTTGATACAACTGAATTCGTGCCAAGCCAAGCCTACCTTGATGCATAGAATATCTTAGGCACCTGATGCATATTCTGATACTTTGAGTTGCAAGTATGTTTGCTGGCAATGGAAGTAAAATTAGGGATGGTTGGGTGGCGTGTTATCTCTTGCCTATAAAGGAGGAAGTAATAGATAAGGATGGTGCGTAGATCCACCGTACGTGATCTATCTAGTCCATAGCAAACAGCTACGATAAAGACAACACAAATCCGTTGATGGCTGAGGCTTTGCCCAAAAGCCTGAAAGGGTGAATAGATCCACCATAGATCTATCTAGCCCGTAGTAACGGCTACGGTAAAGACGCTACAAATCCGTTTATGGCTGGTCACTTGCCAAAAGCGAACATCGGGTTCTTAGATTTTATTTGATTTTCCATATGCAGGATTCAACCTCTTCTCTTCATTATTGTCATATGGAAGAAATTTCAGCATTCATTCTGATGCAAATAAAGAGATGAAGACTATGGTTGATTGCAAATTCTCAGAGATTTTGGGCATTGGAAGATTGGATGTGATGTATAGCGTTTCTTACAAGGGGAGGAAAATCTGATAGAGAGCAAAGCAAAGGTGAATGGAGGATGATTCCAAAATTTGATTTGAGTTAATAAAGGTCTGGCTAGAAATTGTATAGATAATATAGATAGCCAGTTTTTTCCTTTATTTTTTATTGTAATACTTGTAAATCAGTCAAAGTCGTTGTTATCTCTATATTAGAAGGTTAGGTTTCATCCCCCTTCTAATATGGATTTCTTTTTCAAGAATAAGATGGTTCTTTGACTAAAAAAAACCAAGGTAGAAGTATAAACCAGAACTATAGACACACAGCAGTTTAAAAAATTAATTCTTATTTCTATTTTCTCCTAGGAGGAGAAATCTTACAGAAAAAATCTAAAAAATATGTACAATAAAAATTAAGGTAACACTTAAACAATATGAAAATATTATTTTAGGTGTTGCCGATCAGAAATGAAGTGCAAGTCACAGCATGTCGCAACACAAAACATAAATGAGCACTTAGAGCACAAGAATATAACTAGATAATTGAGTAAGGAATGATTTTCAAGCTCTGCCTTGAGCCTTCTTAATTATATATCACTTTCTTGGCCACCTGGAGCCTTCTTGGCCACCTGTACAAGTGCAGACATGGTTGCAACTATTGGTTTGTGGATTCCTGGTCGTGCATGGGAAACCTCTCCATGTCCCTGGATTAAAATTTTTCAATCCGAATGGAGAACTATTTCCCACACGACCGACTCATCATCGTGCTAACCGATTCGAGCGACTGCTTGAACAAACATATTGTTCTAGCAATCATGCTCGTCCAACCGATTAGCCGCGGAATAGATGATGAATGAATCGCTGATTTTTTTATTTATCATCGGGGTCCAAGATAATTAATTAACACAATTAATTAAACAATAATTAACATGTAATTAATTATCAACATGAAATAATAGCAAGATCTAAGGAACCAAAAGAGAAGATATACCTCTCATTTACCTCGCGATCTTCTACTGTATGACCTCACCTCTTCTTGGACGTTGTGTGGGCAATGATCTACCAAGAACCGAAGTCACCAAGGCACAAGCAAAACCTCCTTTTCTTCCCTCTTCCTTGTGCCAAGAACCCTAGCCTCTAGGGTTGCCGCCGGCCATAACCACCGCCACTTGCTATCGCTGACCCTTCACCTTGCTCCAAGGGAACGCCGACCACAAGCGGTGATGCAAAAGATGAGGAAGAAGAAGTAGAAGATGAAGAGAAAGGAGATCTCTTCCTCTTCCAAAGCAAACCCGCCGGCCTCCACTTCCTTCCTCACCGCCGGCGCCAAGCACCAGTTCTCCTTGCCGCCGGCTCCCTCTTCCTTTCCTTCTCAAGGTTGCACCGGCCATAACTAGAAGAAGAGAAGGTTCTCTACTCCCTTGCACCACCAACCAAGAGAAAAGAAGAGAGAAGAAAGAAGAGAAAGGTCTCTTCTTGCTTCTTGTCGTCGGTTGCCCTGGGAGAGAGAAGGAGAGGGAGAGAAGAGAAAAACCCTAGGGTTTGTTGTGTGTTAGATGTCTTGGTCTCATGACTCCATGGGTATATATAGGGCTATAATAGGGACCATGAGGAGGAGTTGGGTCTTGGTCATCCAATGGATCAAGGCCCGATCCATTAATGATGATCCATTCCACTAGAGGATCACCATTAATCTACCTCACCAACCCCCATATTTAAATATGGGCTCCACCTATTATGAGTATAAAATTCTCCCCATGTTTAACATATCGAATATCCGTTAATTAATTAAATTACTGACAATTTAATTAATTAACATCTAACTCCATAAGTAGTACCACTCAACCTTATTATCATGTCGGACCAAGTCCACCTGCAGGATTTAACATGATGAGCTTTATGAGCTCCTCAAGGGGACATTATCAACCTGACTCATCATGACATGGTTTCCTTCTATAATTAACGGTACATCATATAAATAATATTATTTTCTAACTTACCGGTCCTATCAATTTAACATATAAATCTTGCCCATTGGTAAATCAAAGAAATAAATATTAAGTACATATGCCCGTTATTATATCAGGATTAAGAACATGTACTCCATAATATCTGAGGTCTGATTCAATTATATAGTCAGTATAAATTGAATCACCTCTATATCGGTCCTGCTCAATACACACAAAGTGTACTAGTGTAATTCTATAGTCAAAATAAACCAATACCAAATTACACTATAACCATGCCAATGGTTTGTCCAAAACCATCAAGGTTATGAGCATCTACTTATACTCTACAAGGGACTGATAATATGATCTTTTGCGTGACACCACACACCATGTTATCTACAATGTAAAGTATTAGACAATATGCACATAAATAACCAAAATAGTTATGCAAACAGTGATCATGTGATTCTCATTTTAAAATGTGGATGTCTATATAAAACTAAGGTTTTTAGTATACATCCTAACAGCAACTTCTATCCATAAGATAATGTTAACAAAGTTTCCAGGTCTCCCGTGCACCACCTAGTCATTTGGGCAGGGTGATGAGCGTAGATTAGACATATTTTTATATTATTATAAACATTCATTCACTTAATTTTCTTGTTTCTGTTCTACATTAGTATACCCCTTCTTATCATTTTTATTAGCATAATTATTCCCTTAGTTTGAAGATATACTCTTTACGTGTTATCATTGACATGATACGATTCGGAGCAAAATGGAAGCAAAGACAGAGCGTAAAGGAGCTCGAAGCAGGAGCAACCAAAGGGGTTGTGTGGCTCCACATGGCTCGATCGTGCTTTATGGCACAACTTGTGCCACACTCGCCGGAGGCTGCACAACATAGCTAGTTATGTAGCCCCGAGTACAAGAACCAAAACAGGCCATGCTATTTTGGCCTCCACTAGCATGGCATGGTCGTATGATCCCACACGACCATGCGCCAAGAGCAGCAGGGGGAGTGCCCCTGCTATAAATGGGGTCTTCCTCCCATTTTCTTAGGGAGGAAGTTTCTCCCCTTGGGAGATCTATCTCTTGGAGTCACTTCTCATCTCTGGTAATCCTTTGACAATTCAAGGTCTTCTCTGGCATATTCCACCTCTCTACGACCTAAGGATTGATTCCGAAGACTCTTCTCATCATCGGGTTAAGCTTTCTCTCTCTTTCTCCTTTTTTGATTGTAGAATGCTTGTCATGATATCTTTGGCTCCTTTCTTTGAGTCTATGGAGTAGATTCTTCTTGTCTATGACCTAGGGAGTAGTTGTAATGTGCATTTGGTAAAACCCCATAGATTTGCTTGCCCCTTATGTTGATGGCATGTTCTATGTATTATTCTTGTTTGATAAAATATTTATGTGAAGAATTTATGCTTGATTTATTTGAGTATAGGCTATAATGTAGTGTTTAATTGATTGGATGTAAGGAGTGGTCTCCATTTAGGGGAGATGCTCAAGGTTATATGTCAGGGGAGCCCTAAGTGACAAGTGTATCCTTTAACCGAACAACCTTGAGCATTACCTTAAAATGGAGATCCTTTCTATGCAAGAAATGATCTAATAAGCGCTTAATGGGTTTTCTCTAATTCTGTGTTAGGAGATGACTTGCATAACCTAGAATGTATAACTGAGGAGCCCTTTGTGACAAGAGTAATCTTTTAACCTGACAATCAATGTTATCTCGTCTATCTAATGGCACTGAATGCCCATGGGAAGACACTCCATTGCATCATTTGCAAGATCACACCGGTAATTAACTAGATTTTCTACAAGTATGAATGTAAATACCAAGGCATTATCTACTCATAGGACATCAAGAACCATCACAAGACCTAGACTCGAGGACATTCTCCCAAACTAGTCTTCCTCACTAGATCTTATAGTTCTTCTCTCTCTCTCTCTATAGCTCTCCCTTAAGCTTGTGATCACTTACACTTCCAGCTAGTCTAACTAATTCACTTTGTAATTTTCCTAGTGCTTGTGTCATTAGTCCCTGTGAATATGATAAGATTTTATATTATTTAATGATGTTTTCATACACTTGCGGAACCCACATTAAGTTTTTGGTGTTGTTGTCGGGGATTGAATAGAGCAACATTAACAGAATAACATTTGAGTTAATCTAGACATTTCTTTTCTTTTTATGTGAATACTTTCATTTACATCATACTTCCTTTTTTTGCATACTCTCTTTTAGTTGTCTTTCTATAAATTTTTTGCATCTCTTGATTTTGTTCATCTATACACACTGCACGTATTTCTTCTTTGTTTGCATCTTTCTTATTATTTCCTCTTTGTTTGCATGTTGCTCATAGAAAACACAAAAATATAGATATTGTTTTTCTTTTATGCAAAGGTTGATTTCTATAAAAAAATTGCTACCTATTAATCCTGATATTGATAGGACATTCAGAAAAAAGAAGAAGAGATTTACATAGACAATTAATAGAAATGCAAGAGCAGGAAACCATGGCATACAACAACACCAACAACAAGCCTCTAAAGGACTATGTTGCACCTCATGCGAGAGGATTCAGTTCTGGCATCACTAGACCTTCGGTGGAGGCCAACAATTTCAACCTTAATCCAACATTTATTTCTATGGTGCAACAACATCAATTTAAGGGAGGAGCTTCTGAAGACCCCAATCAGCATCTTGAAGCTTTCTATGAGAGCAGTACACTTAAGATGAATGGAGTCCTAGCCGACGCAATGAAGCTTCTTTTATTTGGATTCTCTCTGAGAGACTGAGTAAAGGTATGATTGAATTCTTTATCAGCCAATAGCTTCACCTCCTAGACTCAGTGTGAGCAGGTATTGTTGGAAAAGGTTTACCCTCCAAGAAAGACCGCCTATATGAGAAACCTAATAGTAAGCTTCCAACATAGCGATACTGAGTCACTATATGAAGCTTGAGACTAGTTTAAGCGGATGTTTAGGTCATGCCCACATCATGAATTTGAAAAAAAAGTTAGTGATGCACACTTTTTACAATGACATCAAACACCAGACCAAAGTGTCCCTGAATTCTACAGTCGGTGGTGCTTTGATGAATAAGTGTTTGGATGTAGCCGAAAAGATAATAGAAAGCGTTACACTCAATAACCATCAATAGGCTTCAGAGAGAAGTGGGAATCCAACTAAGACCTGGAAAAGTACGAGGTTGAAGCTATGAATCTAATTTCTACAAAACTTAATGCCCTGACAAAGAAGTTTGAGTAAATTAATGTCAACCTAGTAAATGTCATTGTGACTACTTGCGAGGTATATGAAAGCATGGAACATCAAAAGGAAGGGTGTCCACTTAGAGCTGCAACATCTAAGTTAACTTCCATTGAACAAGTAGATGCAGTTAACACCTTTAACCAAAGGCAGAATAACCCCTATTGAAATATATACAACCTGGGATGAAGAAACCACCCAAACTTCTCTTACCGAAATAACCAAGAACAAGGACAATAAGCGAGATTCAAACAAAATGCTCAACCCTCAAGAACAGATCAACTTCTTGAAGAATTGCTAGCAAACCAAAAGAAGATAACTAATGACATCAAGCAACTTAATGCAAAACTGGATAACATGGAATAACATTTGAAGATGCTTGATGGTCAAGTGACACAGATTGCTAGTACCTCTTAAAGAACACAAGGACATTTTGTAAGAACTCCGAGGTAGTTTTTGTAGGATCGATGCGGTCGATAGAGGGGGGGTGAATATCGACTCGAAATTATCTCGAAAAATTTTGTCGTTTGTTCATCTTTCTATCAGAGTTAGTATGCAGCGGAAAGATAAAATAAAATAAAATAATGAAAGACACTAAAGAAACTCGCGGGATTTACTTGGTTCCCAACCCCCCGGGGACAGTACATCCTATTGGGACCGGTACGTACGGCTAGAGGGGGTGAATAGCCTATCACCCACTTCGATCGCGGTCCTCTTCCTACACGTTGTTAGTGCGCAAACGGAATAACAAATAACTAAAACTAACAACTAGGAGAGACAAACCGATTTACGTGGTTCGTAGATAAAGCTCCTACTCCACGGCTATCCGTAAGGTGGACGATCCCGATCCGTCGGTGGATGAGTCCCCGGAAGACCTCCGACTAGCTCTTGTCGCTCATTGTGGGTGGAGAAACCTCACCACAAACTCTTGACAATCCCTGAGCACTTAAAGACTACTAATAAGCTTTATCCAAACTTATTTCATCAACCTTTTGCCCAGCTAAACCAAGCTCTCTTAAATAAAACTCAAAGCTGAAAACACCCGTTACCAGTCGACTAGTGCCAACACCAGTCGACTGGTCCACCTCGGATTCGAACGTTACAGCCCAACGTTCGAATTCTAGCCAACATCAGTCGACTGATTATATGATCAGTCGACTGATCTTTCTGTGCTCCTCATCAGTCGACTGATCCAAGCATCAGTCGACTGCCAACTCCCTAAACCTAGGGTTTCCCTTCCCGAGTACAATTCTCTCAGCACTCGGACTCTTACGACTCAGCTGACTCTTCATCCAACAGCCTCGAATTGTTGCCTCATCATCTTTTTCCTCATCACTTCAGTCCCCATGTGGTCGGCGCTCAACGGCGGTTGGAGGTGCTCGGCGGCGCTCGGTGGAGAGGAGATAGGCGCTGGCAGAAACCCTAGAAGAAGGGTTTTGTTTGGCGCAAGGGATGGAGAAGGAAAGAGATCATTTGGAAACCCTTGGTGATTCTGGTTCTTGATAGCTCGTCGCCCACACGACATTCAAGAGGGAAGGGACATAAGGTAGAAGACTACGAGGCAAAGAGAGGTATATTTCTCTCTTGGTTCCCTCTTTGATCTTATCATTTTGTGTTATGAAATAATTAGTCATCATGTTTAATTATTAGTTTAATTAATGTTTGATAATTAATTATTGGACCCCGATAATAAACACAAAAATCGATGGTCCACTCATCATTTTTTTCGCGGTCGATCGGTTAGGCAAATTACAAGGCTCGATCTTTGAGATTGGGTAAGTTGTAATTTGAATCGATTGATACGATGACAAGACGGTCGTTTGGGAGACAGGTCTCCATTCGGATTAATTTTTTAATTCGTAGACATGGAAAGGTCTCTCAAGGACAACCAGGTATTCGCTTAGGAAACTCGCCAAGTCCATACCCAACAATTGGTATCAGAGCTGAGGCTTCTAGTTTTGTGTGTTTAGGATTCCGTTACTCTTTTGCACATTATCATATATTTTATTTTTGTTGGATGACATGTGGATGTGCGTAGGCTAACTCTTTGTTGCAGGCACTAGATTCCAACTTATCATAGCTTAAATAATAGTTGTATGTGATTGATTGTGCAATTTTGTAATTAATTGAATCCTCGAGGTTGACGAGGCTAGATAGGTATTTAATTTTTGTAATTAAATACGACATGTGTTTAGTCGAGCTTTTTATTTACTTTTGATCTAGATTTTATGTACACTCCTTCATGGAGTATAGGATCGATGGATGTAAATATATAATTAGCTAGTCATCTCGTCTCGGAGATCCTTCAGTGGTAGCTTGCGCATGGTGTAGGGAGGAGCGGACGAGGTGACAACACGACTAGAGGCGCATTGGAGACCAAGGCTATGAAAGTTGGAAAATCTAGGATTTTTCTTATTTGTTGCTTTGGTTATATGTTTGTTGTGTGTGTGCACGAAAATTCCTCAAATTAAATAACTAATGGGAGAGGGACCCTAAGGGTCCCGTGGCCTCCATTACAATATGACAAGTGATGCGAACAAGCCCGCGCGTCGGCTCTGAGTGCCTTCCTCCACAATGGATAGGCTTGTTCTGCGGATCACTAGGTCAGAAAAGGTTATAGGGAATTATTTAGGAGCGTGTGATTTTCCCCAATAGAAGACACATAATCCGAGGTAATTTCCTTAGTATCGTGTAATGGTAAACACTTAGATGCAAATAATAGTATCCTTCCCAACAGAGTCACTGCGATTATTGTAGGGCCGAAGTGAACCAACTATTAATTTTATTTGACAAAAAGTTAGGTTGAAAAGATAATAAAATTAATGGGTAAAACCTCCTCTAACGAATGTAGAATTCGTATACGTCCACACTAACGTGTCATACGATATTCTCGGTGTTGTGAGGTGTTAGTTGATTTCGAAATTTATTGTTTGAGGAATCAATTTATTTTCAAAATCTAAAGTTGTGATTGTTGTGATTCTCAGGTAGTTTCAAAATGGCCTTTAACCCACTAGCGACCATACTTAAGGAAAACAAACTTACTGGCCCCAACTACATAGACTGGAAAAGAAACTTAGACATTATCCTTGCTGCTGAAGAGTACAAATATGTGCTCTTTGAGGAGTGTCCTGAAAAGCCTGGCGAGAACTCTGGTGAAGAACAGAGAGAGCGTTATAAGAAATGGGTCAAGGAAGATGAGATGGTGCGGTGCTACATTCTAGCATCTATGTCGAATGTATTGCAACATCAGCATCAGGTCATGCTCACTGCTTATGATATGATGCAGAACCTCAAGGAGCTCTTCCGGCACTAGGGTTGGGCCGCTAGCCAAGTTGCGATGAAGAACATGATGACGACTACAATGGTTGAAGGGACACCCGTGAGGAATCATGTCCTTAAGATGATGACTCACCTCAATGAGATTGAGGTAGTTGGAGCACAAATCGACGGGGAAACCTAGGTCGATATTATACTCCAGTCTCTGCCTAGGATTTTTGAGCAGTTCTGACTCAACTACAACATGAACAAACATGAGTATACGTTGGGGGAACTGCTGGGAGAACTTCAGGCTACAGAGGGGCTTTTTCGTCAGAGTTCTCAGGCCTTGGTTACTCAGAAGGTTTCTACTTCTGTGCCGAAAGGCAGGAAGAAGAAGAAACAAGGTGGGTACAAGAAGGCAGCTGGATCGCAGGGACCTCGGACTGGCGTGAAGAAGCCGAGAGGCAAGTGCTTCACGTGTAAGCAAGCTAGACATTGGAAGGCGAACTGTCCTCGTCATCAAGACAAAGGTATTTCTTCGTGCTTAGTCGTTGAAACATGTTTAGCGGTGCTATCTACCGGTATCTGGTGCATAGATATGGGAGTCACTGATCATGTCTGCAATTCTTTGTAGGGGTTCCAGGAAACCCGATGACTAGCTAATGGGGAAATCATCGTCTACATGGGCAATGCTACAGAGGTGACGGCAGTTGCAGTGGGAGACATTTATTTATCTTTAGAAAGGAAAATAAAGTTTTGTTTTTAAGAAGATTTCTTTTATGTACCTAATTTTTGGAAAAAATTATGTTTCAGTTTATGAAAATATAAAGGATGGATATTCTATTACTTTGTGTTATAGAAAGATAATCTGTTCAGGTACATTAATAAGAAATTAGTATATTTTAGAACCAAAACCTCCCACGATGCGAATAGATGTTAATAGCTCATCATCTAACCAAAATAAGAGAAAGGTTCCTTCCTAGATGAACCAAACATACCTTTGGCGTCTAAGGTTTGGTCTTATTAACCTTAGTAGGATTCAAAGGTTGATGGTCAATGGGCCCTTGGGTTCGTTGGTGGTGTGAAACTTCCTAACCTTTGAATCTTGCTTGGAAGGTATGATGACCAAGAGGCCTTTCAAGGCAAGGGGTATAGAGCCAAAGATGTATTAGAGTTGGTTCATTCTAATTTGTGTAGGCCCTAAGTCTATCCAGGATAGAGGTAGCCTTGAATACTTCATCTATTTTATGGACAATTATTCAAGATATAGATATATTTACTTGATGCACCGCAAGTCTGAATACATTGATGAGATCAAAGACTTCAAGGCTGATTCGGAGAAACAACAAGGTAAAAGTATCGCGACACTACGATCAGATCGTGGTGGCAAGTACCTCTTGGGAGAGTTTTAGGACTTACTTATCAGAGGTTGGGAGTCAATCCCAATTATCTGCACCCGGTATGCCCCAACAGAATAGTGCGGCAAAGTGAAGGAAAAGGTCTCTTATGGTAATGGATAGGACAATGATGAGCTGCTCCGAGTTGCCGAATTCGTTATGGGGATATGCTCTAGAAACAGCAGCGTACATACTTAATATCATCTAGGTCAGTACTCTCTACTCCCATAGAAGTGTGGACTGGGCGAAAGCCTAGTCTAAGACATATTCGGATTTGGTGTAGTTTATCACATGTGCTGAAGGGAGATACTGATAAGTTGGAATCTTATAGAGAAGTGCAATTGTTCGTAGGCTATCCTAGAGGAACGAAAGGTGGTTCTATAGTCCTAAGGATCAGAGGGTAATTGTTAGTATGAATACCCGATTTTTAGAGGAAAACTATGTGATGAACCACAAGCCCATAAGTAGACTTGTTCTTGAAGAAACAAGAGGGGACGTTCTGACCTTAATACCAACTGTACAAGAGGACATACCACAAGTCCCTGCACCACGTGTCACAGAAGATACACAGGTGGTACCTCATCGTAGTGGGAGGGTTGTTAGTTAACCAAAAGGATTCATGTTCTTCGGAGAGTCTTCGGACTTGGTCCCTGGCAACCATGAATCAAGGTCCCTGGACCTATGATGAGGAACATCCGCTTTGAAGAGATAATCCAGTCATATGGATTTGTTCAAAGGACCGATGAGATTTGTGTATGTAAGGAATGTGACGGAAACGTAGTGGTATTCTTGTAATATATGTAGATAATATTTTATTGATTGGCAACAATAACAAAGTATTATCAGACGTAAGGGTATGGTTGTCCAATCAGTTGATATGAAGGACTTTGGATAAGAGGGGCACATCCTTGGGATAGAAGTTCTAAGGGATCACCAGAAAAGGATGTTGTGCTTATCCCAAGCTTCATAAAAGACACTGTCCTAGCTCGTTTTAGCTCCAAGAAAGGTTCTGTACTTTTCAGTCATGGAGCTACTCTATCTAAGGAGATGTGTTCTAAAACATCTAAGGAGATAGAGGAGGTGAAGGCGGTTACCTATGCATCAACTATAGGAAGCCTCATGTATGCTAAAAATGAAACCGGATATCTGCTTTGCCGTGAGCATGGTTAGCAGATATCAGAGTAACCTAGGTCAAGGAAATTAGGCTGTAGTAAAAGCATATATTAGTGCCTGGGAAGGACTAAGGATTATATGCTGGTTTACCGGGCAGACCAATTAATCCCTATGGGTTACACGGATTCATATTTCCAGTCGGATGGGGGCAAGACTAAGTCTACCTCAGGGTTTGTGTTTACTTTAGGAGGTGGAGCCATAGTATGGAGGAGTGTCAAGCAGAAATGCGTGGCAGACTCCACCGTGGAAGCTGAGTATGTGGCAGCCAAGGAAGCTGTATGGCTCAGGAACTTCATCATGGACTTGGATATGATTCCTGGTTTGCCCAGATCTATCACAATTTATTATGATAATAATGGTGCAGTTGCAAACTCGAAAGAACCACGAGCCCATAAGGCGAGTAAATACATAGAGTGCAAGTACCACCTAATACGAGAAATCGTAAAGCGAGGAGAAGTAGTTGTCACCAAGATTGCATCAGAGGACAACCTGGCGGATCCTTTCACAAAGGCCCTTCCGGCGAGAGCTTTTGATCGGCATGTGCAGGATATGGGAGTCAGATGTATGGCACTGTGAGGACAGCAGAGTCTCTGAGTATAAGTGGGAGATTGTTAGGATGTATACTAAAAGACTTGTCTTTTTCTATGAACAACTACATTTTGAAAGAGAATCACAACGACACAGTTGCATGTTTATATTAGTATATGCATAACCATCTCATACTCTGCATTGTAGATAACATGGTGTGTGGTGACACACAGAAGATCTTGTTATCAATCCGTTGCATAGTATAAGTAGAGGCTCACAACCGAGATGGAGTTGGACAAACCATCGGGATGGTTGTAGTGTAATTAGGTGTGATTTATCTTGACCATAGAATTACACTAGTGTGCTTTGTGTGCATTGAGCAGGACCAAAATAGAGGTGATCTAATTTATACTGACTTTATAATTAGATCGAACCTCAGATTATTATGAAGTACAATCTCTAAATCCCGATATAATTATGGGCACGTGTATTTAGTATTTTATTTCTTTGATTTACCAATGGGTGAGATTTATTCTGCTAAATCGATAGGCTCGGTAAGTTGGGAAATATTATTAATTACATGGTGTGCCATTGATTATTGACAAAATCCGTGTCCCGGTGAGTCGGGATGATGATGCCCCCTTGATGAGCTCATAAGGTTCATCATGTTAAACCCTGTAAGTGGATTTGATCCAACATGATGATAAGGTTGAGTGGTACTAGTCAAGAAGTTAGAAGTTGATTAATTAAAATTGTTAGTAATTTAAATTAATCGACAGACATTCGATATCTTAAACACGGAGAGATGGATGTACTCATAATAGGTGGAGCCCATATGAAAATATGGGGGTTGGTGAGGAAGTTCAATGGAGATCCTTTAATGGAATGGATCTTCATTAATGGATCAGATTTGGATCCATTAGCGGGCCAAGACCCAACTCCTCCTCATGGTCCCTACCTTAGCCCTATATATATCCCATAGAATCAAGAAACCAAGGTGAATCCAATTGATCATCAAGGCTTGACTTTTCTCCTCTCTCCTAGGGCACCCGGCGCAAGGTGAAAGAAGAGAGCCTCTTTCTTTCTTCTTCCACCGTCCCTTCTCTTGTTTCTTGGTGCAAGGAGGATCTTCTCTTCCAGTTGTGACCGGTGGAGACTTGAGAAGGAGGAGCTAGGGAAACCGGCGGCCAGGAGGTGGTGTTTTGGGCGTCGACGGTAGGGATAAAGGGGGGGGGGCGGGGGCAGCTTTGAGAGGGAAGAAGAAGAGCTTCTTCTTCTCTTCTTCTTCAGTTCCTTTATCATCCTTTTCCTCATCACTTCAGTCCCCATGTGGTCGGCGCTCAACGGCGGTTGGAGGTGCTCGGCGGCGCTTGGTGGAGAGGAGAGGCGCTGGCATAAACCCTAGAAGAAGGGTTTTGTTTGGCGCAAGGGATGGAGAAGGAAAGAGATCATTTGGAAACCCTTGGTGATTCCGGTTCTTGATAGCTCGTCGCCCACACGACATTCAAGAGGGAAGGGACATAAGGTAGAAGACTACGAGGTAAAGAGAGGTATATTTCTCTTTTGGTTCCCTCTTTGATCTTATCATTTTATGTGATGAAATAATTAGTTATCATGTTTAATTATTAGTTTAATTAATGTTTGATAATTAATTATTGGACCCCGATAATAAACACAAAAATCGGCGATTCACTCGTCGTCTTTTCCACGATCGATCAGTTAGGCAAATTACAAGGCTCGATCTTTGAGATTGGCTAAGTTGTAATTCGAATTGATTGATACGATGACAAGACGGTCATTTGGGAGACGGGTCACTATTCGGATTAATTTTTTAATCTGTAGACATGGAGATGTCTCTCAAGGACGACCAGGTATTCGCTTAGGAAACCCGCCAAGTCATACCCAACACTTAAGCCTTCTTTGACTTTGGCTCTCGTCCCTCGGATGCATACGAACCCGCGGCTCATCCTCATGTCATCCTTCGTGTATGCCTCGAAGTGCACTTCCTTAGGCTCATCGTTCTTGCATTGTCCACGGTCCCTCGGATGCATACAAGCCCACGGCTCGTCTCCTCATGCCATCCTTCACCAGACCCGAAGCCGTCCAGCTAAGCCTATATGTATCCTGCAAACCTGCACACTCACATACACATATCAAATACAAAGGCGTACCTAGCTTAAACCTTTTGCCCAAACATCAAAACACATGGTCACTCCGGACCATAGATTGCTCCAACACATCCAAGGCCTAAGTACTCAGTGTGAGTCCACTAGTGGTCTCCTTTTCGGCTTTCCGGAGGTGGAGAAATCCGTCTTATAGTTTGAATTACAAACAAAGAAATAATAATAAAAACAAGTATAACTTTGTTAACTAAAAGCAAACCAACGTAAAATGAAGATCCGGCCAATCCGGAAGTCCGAAGTGTAGCGCACTTTCTCCTGAGCCTCCTTGGTCGCAGAGCTTTGACTTGAGCGCATTTGCTTTACACAGAATGCTTTAGTGGATGTAGAAATTGATGTTTTGAAGTAAGCGGTCGAACCCCTTTATATACTACGTTCTTGGGCGCCTCAGAGCTCTTGGGCGCCTGCCACGTGCGATCAAAACTTCATCCGTAGCAAAGAGAATCGCACAAGGATAACATTGTCTTCCCAAGCGCCTGGGAGCCTCCCAGGTGCCTGGGAAGCCTCAGGCGCCTGGCTTACCAGGCGCCTGGGAGGGGCTGCCCACAACTTGGGCGCCCAACCCTTCTTGGGCGCCTGATTCATTCAGGCGCCCAGGAAGGTTCTTCCCAGGCCGCATTTTTCCTACGTTTGCTCTCCAATCCTGCCTCCAACTCCAGGTAGCAGCAAGACGACAAACACAAGACAAAAACACAAATAATCTTAGCCTTAATTTATTGGTTCTGACTTTGAATTTCACCCGAAATCCTAGGTCGAACCGACGCCTAATGTTCCCTTTCTCGGGGAACGCATCCTCACCTACTCTACACTGGAGAAGTTACCTTTGCCAACCGGGACCTCCGGTTGGACTTTTGCTTATCCTCCGAGAACCTGGATCTTGAGATGTCCGACCTTGACTTGTCTCTACTTCTGTCCGCAATCCTCGCTCGGCAAAGACTCCATTGCTCGATCCTTGACCAGGACTTAGTGCTCAGTCCCTCGGACCAAGACTTCATGCCCAGCTTCACTCACCAGGACTTAGTCCACCTAGCTTCACTCACTATGACCCAGCTTCACTCACCTAAATTTAGTACCAAGCTTCACTCACCAGGACTTAGTCCACCTAGCTTCACTCATTAGGATTTCCTCCAACCTAGCTTCACTCACTAGGATTTCTTCCACCTAGCTTCCCTTGCTAGGACCCAACTTTACTCACCAAGGTTTTTTTTCACATTGCTTCACTCACTAGGTTTTCTTCCACCATAATCACGTCTTTACTAGTCATCTTAATCCTGACTAGACTTCTTCCAACCTTCAGGTATGTATAATCCCAAATCAAGTCCGGTTTGGTTTAATCCCTTGGTCAAACTGACCAACCCTGGGTTCTATTCACTCTGCCCAACATCAGATCTTGTTTGGCTATCCCTTTGTCGATCTGATTAAACCTGGGTTTGCCCTACCAAATATCAAGTCCTGTTTGATTAACCCTTGATTATCTTGACTAAACCTAAGTATATTGTCACTTATAGTTCTGCCAAGCATCAGCCCTATTTGGCCAACCCTTTGTCAAACTTGATCAAACCTGGGTTTATCCTACCAAACATCAGGTCCTGTTTGGCTTAAGCTATGATCACTTTGACTAACCTTAGTATATTATCAAACATTGAAACCCTAGAGGATGACTGTTCATCACCGATGCATTTTGCACCAACAATCTCCCCTTTTTGATGTTTGACAATAATCTTAAGTTAGGTAAGATCTAAGGGTTCTAGGTTTAACACTTGGGAGAAATTAAAAAAAAATGTAACTTAAGCCTCTCTCCCCCTTTGTCTCACATCAAAAGGAAATAATGGAAAATAAATTTGCACCAACAATAAGATCTTGAAAAAAAAAATCTAACTTAAGCCTCTCTTCCTCTTTTAAGATAATCTCACTCCCCCTTTTGAAAATACTTAAGATATATATTTTTTTGAAAAATGATTTTTAAAACTCTTCCCCTTTTTTTAAGAAAAACTAAGTATTTGTTCAGAAAATATTCTAAAAGACACTAAGTACTTTAATTAACATTCCACCAACAATATGTGATTTTTAAAAAAAAAATTGAACTTTCCTAAGTCTGACACAATCCTAGGAATCTTGTTGACCACAAGAACATTCATTTGTGTCTTAGGGATTTTCCAAAAATGAATCTTTTTAATGTATTTAGTTTTGAAAAAATAATAACTTTCTTGATTTTGTTTCTTTTCCAGTCTGGCACACTCCTAGAAAACCTTGTTAACTATAAAAAAAAATTTCTAAGTGTCTTGAAAATTTATCCAAACTCAAGATAAAGCATTTTCAAAAATATTCAAGAAACAAAAGGTTTTCAATATAATTCTTTTTTGGAAAAAATGGGAATATTGTATTTTCAAAAATAAAGTATATTTTTTTTAAAAGTGTTTGAGAATATAATATTTGTTGAGATCTAATGGTTCTTTTAATTTGAAGCTCCCCATAAACCTGACATAGTCATAAGAAGCTTGTTAACTACAAGTTGATCTTTCTCTGAGTCTTAGGGTTGGATTCAAACGAAAATAATTTAAAACATTTAAGAAATATTTTGAAATAATCACGAATAATACATTAATTTCTTTTGACTTGGACTCCCCCTAAATCTAACACAATCTTAGGAATTCTTGTAGATCATTAAGAAATTTTTCTGTGTCTTTAGAGTTTATCCAAATCATAAGAGCAATTAAAACAATTGTTGAAAAATATTTTTGAAAGAATTTATAGAAGTGTTTTTCATAAACTATTTTAAAAAGCATAATAACATTTTTCGAAAAACATTTTGAAAGATATAATAATTTTTTGAGCAAAAACCATTTTGAAAGATATAATTTTTTAAAAGAGTAATTTTGAACAATAATTTTTAAAAGAACAACAAAAAAAAGTACTCCCCTTGATTCTGACACCTTCTAGCTACCCTAGTTAACTACAAGGACCTCTACCTAAGTGTGTTAAGAGACTTTAGTGTTGACCTAGAAGATTTGTGTCTAAGTGTAGGTCAAACAACTTTCGAAAAACTATATAATTTTTGAAATATATATTTATAGGTAAGCATCCAATCAAACATAAAATTCATTAAAACATTATTATGTTTAAACATTATTTTGAATATAGATTTTTAAGAAAATATCCTAAAGATTTTGAAAATATTTTCAAAGACATTTGTCAATTAATTAGTCCTTAACACTCATTATAAGTGTCGCAATACAAGCAAGCACGGTTGCCTTAGGGGTCTTTTCAAAAACTATTAATTTTGAATTCAAAATTATTTTCTTTTAGTTAGAAAACTTATTTTACTTTGATAATTTTTATAGAGATGAACCTGCTAAATTTATAACTTAGATAAAAAAATTGAGTATTATCAACTAAGAGATAAATTTTTATAAATTTTTTTCGATAATCAAACTTTTAATTTTAAAAATAATTTGTGACCAATTTTTGATCAACCAAATTTTTTGAAAACTAACCATTCACTTTGGAACATTCTAATAAATTTTCAAAAATTTTAAGTGTTTAGATAATTTTCTATGATTTTTTTTCGAATAGATGGTTTTCAAAAGATCTTTTCTTCTCTCTAAGTCATTTTTTATTTTCCCTTAATATGTTTTTTTTGATGTGATCAAAGGGGGAGAGATAGGATTTTAGTTAAGGGGAAGGTTTAAATTGCAAATCTTATGACTTATTTTTTTATTCATATTTTTGTTTGTGCTTAACCGTAACATAACTCGGGTTGATACACTTCAAAAAGGGAAAGATTATAAGTACTCCGGGTAAGTTTTGATTTGGTCAACCGAGTTAAAGTTAAGCTTTGTTGGTATTTGATCACTGTGTCTAAGTGTGCAGGAGCTTAGAGCCCAGAAAGTCGAGCGGAAGACGCAACAGTCGAGAAAGATGATATGGGAAGGGAGCTGACAGGATCAATTTGCTGAAGAGTACGTCGGTGGAACGCGAAGGATGCGAGCGACATCCGAGGGATGAGAAACCAGGAGGATGCACGCTCGAGGAGAAGGCAGAAGGAGGATTTGGGTGAACCCAACTCCGGAAGACCCGAGATCACCTAGAAGACCCACTGGAAGGCTTGTCAACAAGTTGTTGACCAGTCAAACTTGGGCGCCCGTGAATGGGGGCACCTGGTAGGACTCGGGCACCCATATTCCTGAGCTCACAAACTGACTCGAGCACCTATGTGTCTAAAAATTATCGAGAATTAGTCGTTTAAGGGTTGTTACGACGTGGATAAGTCTTGACCACGTGTCAGGCTGACAATCTGTGCATGAAGACCAATCAAAGAACAAAAGAAATCCAACAAGAAATGCCCCAAAGTCATGCTAATTAGCATGCCCTTGCGTTCTGACATAAAGGACCAATACCAAGTCAATGATCAAGGAGAAAAGGTATTCACATATATTTCACAATAAAATGATTTGTAATCAACTGAGAAGATCAAGAATAATAACAAGAGACAATGGGAAATAATTTAAGTTGAATAAATGGAATTTTTTCACTGTATTATTTTTTGTGATGTCATACTTCCAATTATTGCAAGGTCGTCGATAAAATCTTCAACCTTATTTGATAGTGGTCACAACACAACCCCCTTAGTGTTTGAATTAATTTTTCCAAGACAACTACAAGAATAATGAAGCACCTAATGTAGAAACTGTTGGATATAGTGTGAATGGAAAGGGAGGAAAGAAGCTCCTTAGTGAGTGGGATTTAAGTCCCACATTAGGAGTTTCATGTGAATGGAAAGGGAGGTGGAAAATAAAGGGTCTTCATTGTGAATGGGACTTTAGTCCCACATTGGGAGTCTTAAGGCATAATTGTTGATTTATATTATTTTACAAGCATGTTAGTTGTGAACAAATGCAAGGGGAGAAGCTCTCTCTCACGCGTGGGTGCGCAGGGGGCAACAAATCCAGGGCCCAGATTTGTACTGAATAAAGTGGGATCGTGTGTGTGCACGACCTGCGCGTGTCGAGTGTCCAACTGGTCGGGGCAAACATATATATAATATATGGAAATGAACATATCGCAATGCTAAACTTCGTAATACTCACCTAAGCTACCCCCAGGGTAGGTGCGCAGCAAAAACAACCAACACAAAGTCCAACAAAGGACTCAAAAATACAATACCGTACGAATCGATCGCGAATAGAAATCCATGACATATAAAAATGAATACAACACATAAGGAATGCTATAAAAAGGAAATCAAACGTGGAAGCGCCCATCAACGAAGTCGTAGGGACCAGGACCAGCAACTGGGCTCCTCCAACGAGCTATCATCCTGAAAATAAAAATATTGTGGCCGGTCCAAGCGAATGAACCAACGTTTTACCAAATTTTTTGCTCAAATATAACTGATGCATTAACTATTGATTAATGTAAAATCAGTAACCCCCAGACGTTTGGCAAAATATATAGAGAAGAAATTATCTTCCACCTCCTTCCCGACCTCCATGTTAGCGTTCGGGTACTTTCTCAGTTCGCCACAAGCAATGAGTGCTTCGTTGTGCCCATGGTCCCGCTGTTGTATCCTAAGAGATAGACATCCATTGGAGCCTCGAAGCACCTTCGGAGGAGGGCAAATCTGTTTCAAGGAAACTGCGTAACGCAGGCCTCAGCAACTCTCCAATTCCGGTTCAGGCAGAATGGTGCGGGAGACCCTGGTTGGGAGACGCCCGACTACTGCTCGGGAGACCTGGTTGGGGAGACTTGGTCGGGAGACCTGCTTGGGAGACCTATTTGGGAGACCTGGTCGGGAGATTCTGCTCGAGAGACTGTAGTCTGCATAAAAGGCAACTTGGGTCACTCAACAGCTATGTTGAAATTATTTTTTGTAATTTCAATTTATTATAAACTCTCTGAAAAGGAGTATATCCTCCAACATAAACAAATCAACCACCTAACTCCATATAACGAATCACATCACCAATAAATTAAAAATAGAGAAATTCATCACAGAAAATTTTTTTTGTGACAAAACCAGTAAACCAAAAATAGAGAAGGGATTCATTACCTAGAAGAGTGCTAGAAGAGAGGCAGCGACACGAGGAAGGATCTTCGTCGAAGGGAGGATGAGAAAAGGCGTTGTCTTTGTGGAAGGCTCTTCATCGAAGAGAGGATGAGAAAAGGGGCCTGGCTTCGTCGAAGAGAGGAGGAGAAAAGGTCGCTTGCCATCGCTGCCTTCACTGAAGAGAGGATGAAAAGGGCGCCTCTGCCTTCGCTGCCTTCGTCGTCGAAGTGAGGATGAGAAAAGGGCCCACGCAAAGAAAACCTGACATCTTTAATTTCGAAGACTTATACAATGGGAAAATTTGAGAAAACTCCCCAACATCAAATTGGGCTTTGCATGCACTCCCCAACTCAAAATTTCTTTGCATGCACTCCCTGATGGGATTGACAAGACAGTTTTGTGTGTTATTTATTTCAGTATAAAAGAGTAAAAATTCAGTATACATTGTAAAGATTTGAGTATAAATTGTCTGAGAATGAGTACTAATTTAAGAAATTTAAGTATTATTGGAAATTTGAGTATACATTGTGTCAGTATATAGTAAAAATTTCAGTACACATTGTAAAAATTTAAGTACGAATTGATTTAGATTAAGTATTATTTGAAAAAATTTGTGTATAAAATTTAGAAATTTGAGTATGTCAGGTTGCATCCACCACATCAAGATTTTCACGAGGGGTCACCAAAACTTTATACTCAAATTTCTTAAATTAGTAATCCATCTCAAACAATTTATATTCAAATCTTTAAAATGTATACTGAGTTTTTACTCTTTTATACTCAATCCATCAGGGAGTGAATGTAAAGAATTGATCAAGTGGGGAGTACATGCAAAGGTCAATTTAAGATTAGGGAGTTTTCTCCAATTAACCATTATACTATAATATATATTTTTATCCAAAATATATATATTTTTTAAATATCTTTAATTTTTAATTAAAAATTACTTCAATAATCTTTTTTATTAAAAAAATCTTTTTTATTTAGATATGTTGAAATCTTAGAGAAAAATATATTTCACATAGACAACAGTTTAATAAAATTATTATCTATTATTATGTAAGAACACTAAATTAAAATCGTTGTCGTAAGTAAAAAAAACCATGCTCATAAACAACATTTTTAAAAAACTGGTGTCCTTGACATACATAAGACAATGACTTTTTAAAAATGGTTGCCTTTTTTCAAAAAAAAAAAAGGTCAACAATAATGATTTTCAATAAAATTGTTGTTAAATAAAAAAATGACAATAGTTTTTTAAAAAATCGTTGTCTATTGGGTGTTGTTGAATCCCAAATTTCTTATAGTGTTTAGCTCAATATCCCACTTTTTATGACAAAATATAAATAAAGGTTTCCAAATTTAAATCTTTCAAAGAGTGATATAGAACATCGGAGGGACTGAAGGATGAGGAGTATCAAAGATAGGTACACCTAGAGCAAACAAACTACTTGAATAGAGCTCTTTAAGGGCATACATAAGTGCCCTTATATAATACGTTTAGTGACTGTTCCGAAAGGAGTCGTCGACGATGGTCGGTCATTGAGGCTCGACCCGCATGGAAGTTACTACACCGAGGAGGAACTTGGAGTCCTGCGAAGCTAACACAAGCGTTAGGGGACACGCTGACGGGGGTCCGGCGGAGTCCACTCCGACGCTCAAGTTAGTAGGATGTCTGAAGAGTAATCGTAGTGAGAAAGAAAGACAATATGTAAAACAAGAGATCGTAACCCCCTTACCGGAGGGGTTGGACTACCTTTTATATCGATGACGACGGGATAGACGTGCCCCCTGATCGGTGTCGCATCTCTGCACTTAAGCCACGTCCCCCCTTGTTCGGTGGCCATGGGATATCTTTTGAAAAGGTCTGCTTCATTATCGGCTTCAGCCCGTTGCGAGATTCAAGGGTCGCGAAGACATTTTATGACGGGGGTGCTTATCTATACCTCGAGAGAGGCCAGCGTATGAGGGCGGTCATTGCGGGGACTCCACCCCCACCCACCCCCCGAGGAGAGCTGGGGGTTTTTGCATGTCACCGCTCCCGAGGTGCTCTCAGGGTATCTAACCTCTCGGTGTGTTCCCGAGAGGGATCTCCAGCTGCCCTTCCCAGGCGCGTCTCCCTCGGGGCTTCTAGGTGTTGGATCGATTCGGTTGCTAGAGGGGGTGAATAACACTTCTTCGGATTCTTTCTTCCTACACTGTTAGTTGCGCAAGCGGAATATACAATAAAACAAAATTTAACAATGTAAACAATGCTAAGGAGATTTACTTGGTATCCACCCCTAAGGGTGACTAATCCAAGAATCCGTCGGTGGATCACTCCCCGGATAACCTCCGGCTAGCCCTTGTCGCTCCTTATGGGTGGAGAAACCTCACCACAGCACTTCGACAACACTTGAGCACCAAAGTCTACTAATCTACTCTACCCAAGCAGATTTCGCCAAGAGTCTCAGCCAAAACGAAGCCCCCTTTAAATAGGACTTAAGGCTGACGGCTCGCCACCAGTCGACTGCCCCGAGCAAAATTCGACCGTTACACGCCTAACGTTCGAATTTTGGTTGCCACCAGTCGACTGCTCCCAGGGCAGTCGACAGGTTCAGGGTCCAGAACCTTTCTATGTGTTTTATCAATCGACTGCCCCACTCACACACCTAGGGTTTCCCTTCCCGAGTACACTTCTCTCAGCATTCGACCTCTAGGATTTCCCGAGTACAATCACACAACACTCGTACCCTCACGACTCGACTGACTCCTCATTAGCAGCCTCGACTATTGCCTTCGCACCCTCTTCATCTTCGGCTTCCGTCCCTCGGATGCATGCAAGCCTCCAGCTTGCCTTCATGCCAACCATCACGCATGGCTCGAAGTCTGCGCCCCTCAGCTCATCGTCCCTGCTCTCCAAGGTCCCTCGGGTGCGCACACAAGCCTCCAGCTTGTCTCCATGCTACCCTTCACCATATCGAGGCCGTCCATTCAAGTCCATATGTGTAACCTGCGCAACCTGCACACTCAACATACACATATCAAATACACAAGGGTAAACCTAACATAAACCCTTTGCCCAAACATCAAAACTCATGGTCACTCCGGACCACAGATTGCCTCAATAATCTCTCCCTTTTTGATGTTTGGCAATACGTTTAAGTTAGGGAAAACAAATAGTGATATATAGCAAAAGCCAATGCTAAACAAACAACTGGACTTAGGTTGCCAAGACTCCATCTTGGACTTACACCGCCAATGCATATGCAAATGCAACCATGTATGGATCATATCCCAAGGCATCCCACACCTAACTCTTCAAGTTAGGACTTCTCACACACCTAACCCTCCAAGTTAGGAATTTTCCACACCTAACCCTCCAAGTTAGGAATTTTTCACACCTAACCCTCCAAGTTAGGAATTTTCACACTTAACCCTCCAAGTTAGGACTTTCCACACCTAACCCTCCAAGTTAGGATTTTTCACACACCTAACTTCCCAAGTTAGGCCTTTTTACCAAAACGGGCTTTTTAAAGCTTCTCCAAGGCTCCCCCTACATTGGACTTACAAAGGCTTTTTAAGAAGCTCTCCAAGGTTCCCCTTACGCCAAGAATAGAGCAACCATGCTCCCCCTTCTTCTAAGCTCACCCTAAACTTAGGGTTTCTTGCAAAGGTATGTTTGGTTTCCCAACTTAAACCCAAACTTCTCCCCCTTTGCCTAACATCAAAAAGACTCCAACAATATCCCTTTTAATCCCTAATGATCCTAAGCACAGTGTACTAACCCCCCATACACTTGTTTTTCATCATTTGGACTACTTTCCAGCTGCTGATACACAAATCAGCCTTGACCAGTCGACTGCCCCCCAGGGCGGTCGACTGATACTCTGAAAATCAATTTTTCAGGCCACATTCAGAAATGCGCCAGAAATTCCACAATTCTCCAAAAATTTCTAAATTTTGTGGAGAACTTTGTGGTACCTATACCTACTTGGAAAAAATACATTTCACCATGTAGCTATCACCGTTTCCAAGTTTGCCATAAAACCTAAAATTTTCTATGAACATCAAGGCAACTAGGACGCAACCTCCCCCTTAACCTATGTCTTCTCCCAATTTTCAATTTACCAAGGTTAAGTTCTACCCAACTCAACACCATTGTTGAGGCAATCGGCCCTTAAATGATTGGAAGATCATGGTTTTGATGTGTGGGCGAATATGTTTAAGATTAGAGTGTTATGTTGTATTTGATATGTGTGATTGAGTTTGCAGGACTTGGAGAATCACACATGGTGGACATATCCGAGGGACGAGAGCCGAGGGAGGAGAGCTCCAAGGGCAAGTCAGGAAGTGGACTTCAAGGGCACACGTGAAGGGTGGCATGGAGGCAAGCCAAGGGAAGGCTTGCGTGCGCATCCGAGGGACGATAGCCAGAGGAAGAGGACTTCAAGGGGCGAGCCAAGGGAGCAGACCTGAAGGCACACGTGAAGGAAAAGGTCCGGAGTGGCTGGAGCTAAGCTGGGAGGCAGGGCAATCGACTAACCCAGAGGTAGTCGACTGTCAAAACCCACAGAAAGTTTGCGGCCTCGGACCAGTCGAATGGCATTTGGGCAGTCGACTGGTATACCCCGAAACTAGCCGTTGGCTAGCAATTAATGCTAGGCCAGTCGACTGCCCCAGTGGCAGTCGACTGGTGCGGGCTGGACAGATTGCGAATCTGTCCTGTTCACCTATAAAAGGAGCACTTTTTGCACGTGCACGGTACAGTTCCGTACAGTGTCGAAGTGCTGCTCGTGTGTAGAGTGATTCTTGCTTCCTCTCTCGTATTTCCGCATCTGTAAAGAGGAAGATCTTGTTGTAAAGGTTTCTCCACCTCAAGGAGACTTTTCGATAGTGAAAAGTGGTGCTCACGTGTGGATCCTTGGACTAGTCACCCATCTGGGTGGATACAAGTAAACGATAAGTGTTAGCATTGTTTTCAATTCCTTTGCATATTATTTCCACTGCGCTAACAATTCTGTAGAGATCCAAGATCCGAAAAAGTGCATTCACCCCCCCCCTCTGCACGCCTAAAATGATCCTTCAGTTGGTATCAGAGCCGATGCATTTTGGAAGATCTAACAGTCAACCGGAACAATTGTGATGTCGTTTCAAGAGGGATACTCCACCGCACGACCTCCGTTCTTCGACGGGAACGACTTCGCCTATTGAAAAGTTAGGATGCAATACTACCTCATGAATGATATTGAAAATTGGATAAGTGTTGCAGATGGCTTCGAGGCGCCTGTCGATGAAAGAGGAGACCCAACACCAATGAGATCATGGTCGAAGGAGGTGATGAAGAGGGTGCAATCAAATGCCAAGGCCACCACCACATTGTAATGCGGGCTCTCGAAGGTGTAACTGAACAATGTGGGGTCGTTCAAGAGCGCTAAGGAACTGTGGGACAAGTTGGTAGAGTTGAACGAGGGGTCAAACGAGTCCAGAAGAGCCAAGAAGAACTTGTTGGTGGCCCAACTACAATCCCTTTCCATGAAGAGTAATGAGACCGTCAGCCAGCTACATGGAAGGGTAAAGGAAGTGATAAATGAACTCCATGTGATTGGAGAGAAGATCGAGAACCGGGACATTGTCAGGTATGTTTCCGAGAACCACCTTATGGGCATCCATGGTTGATGCATACAAGGTATCGAGGGATTTGTCAATTGTTAAGTTAGACGATCTTTTCTGTGAATTTGAGCTACACGAGCAAGCTAATGTCTCGGCAAAAGAGAAAGATATTGCTTTTGTTGCAGAAAAGGAGAAGAAGAAGAGGAAGGAGAAGAAGAAGGTGGTTTACTCATCCTCGTCAGACTCAGAAGAATTTAGCACCTCCTTGGATAGCGATCAAGAGACGTTCATGGTAAGAAAATTTCGTAGAGCGTTTAAAAGTTTATCTAACAAATCCTATGCTAGGAAAGGGGCCAAAGGTAAGGGTAAGGCCAAGGACATAATCTGCTACAACTGCCATCAAGAGGGACACATGAAGAATGAGTGTCCTCAATTGAAGAAAAGGGATGATAAGAAGAAGAGAAGAAGAAGACTGACAAGAAAAAATCAAAGGGAAAGGAGAAGGGTGCCACCAACCTCAAGGCAACTTGGGATGATCCCTCATCCTCAAGGAAGAAGAAGATCAAGTCTCCCACTTTGCTCTTATGGCACAAGATCACTCAGACTCATCGGCCGAGGGAGGAGAGTTCCAAGGGCAAGCCGGGAAGTGGACTTCAAAGGGCACATGTGAAGGATGGCATGGAGGCAAGCCAAGGGAAGGCTTGCGTGCGCATCCGAGGGACGATAGCCAGACGAAGAGGACTTCAAGGGGTGAGCCAAGGGAGCAGACCTGAAGGCACACGCGAAGGAGAAGGTTCGGAGTGGCTGGAGCTGAGCTGGGAGGCAGGGCAGTCGACTGGCCCAGAGGCAGTCGACTGCCAAAACCCACAGAGAATTCGCAGCTTCGGATCAGTCGACTGGCCTTGGGGCAGTCGACTGGTATGCCCAGAAACTAGCCGTTGGCTAGCTGTTTGCTAGCCGTTGGCTAGACGTTGGCCAGCATTTATTGTTGGGCCAGTCGACTGGCCCATAGGCAGTCGACTGGTGCGAGACTGGACAGACTGCGAATCTATCCTTTTCACCTATAAAAGGAGCTCCTCGTTACACGTGTATATACAATTCCTTACAGTAATGAAGTGCTGCCCAATTGTAGAGTGATCTTTGCTTCCTCCATCATATTTCTGCATCTGTAAAGAGGAAGCTTTTGGTGTAAAGGTTGTTGGTGCAAGTTGCATCAATGATGTTCTTCTTTAAATGTTTTAATGTTTGACAATATACCTAAGTCAGTGATCCAATGAACAGACAAAGGGGAGCAAAGGAAAAGTAACCTAAGGTGAAGAAAAGTCCTAGTTAAGCTAGGTACCGAAACCTAAGTCCCAGGAAGGGCTACTGGGCACCTAGCGAAGGGCTGCTAGGTATCGTAACCAGAAGACCTAGCGAAGGGCTGCTAGGCACCTAGCGAAGGGCTGCTAGGCATAGAAGACCTAGCGAAGGGATGCTAGGCACCTAGCGAAGGGCTGCTAGGCACCTGGCGAAGGAAAGCTAGGGAATGAAGACCTGGCGAAGGACTGCTAGGCACCTGGCGAAGGATTGCTAGGTAATAAAGTCTTGGTCCAAGGGACTGAGCAACTTAGCTGAGCAATGACTAAGGACAGGAGTAGAGACGGGTCGGGGTTCGGGCGTCTCGAGATCCGGAGTAATCGGAGGCTAAGCAAAAGTCCACCCGAAGGACTGGGTGGCAACCGTCTCCTGAAAGGAGTAGGTGAAAGACGCGTTCTCGAGGGTGAGAACGTGCGCCGGTTCACCTAGGGTTTCGTGCAAATCCGAAGTCAGAACCAAGTCCTTATGCCTAATATTATATGAATATATGCTTTGTGTTTGTGTATCTTGCAGGTACCAAGAACCGGAGACAAAGCAATCGAAAAAAACAAGGGTTGCAGTCTTTAAGCAGGGCGCCCCCATCAAGAGGGGCGCCCCCATGCATCCAGGGTGCCCCCAACAGTGGGGGTGCCCCCAGACAAAGCTAAAAGTGCAGTATAGTGTTGGTAAGCAGAATAGGTGTCAAGGGGGGCGCCCGGAACGTCCGGGGCGCCCGGGTTGAAACCTATATTTGTTGTTTCAGGTTCGAAATGCAGATAAGCGCTCAGGAGGGCGCCTGGGAGGTCCGGGGCGCCCTGGTCAAAGAGTTTATCACCTGCGGCGTGGTAGGCGCAAGGATAAAGTTTGACCGAGTTATTAGGGGCGCCCCCGACGTCCAGGGCGCCCCAGGAGGCCTATATAAGGGGCTTCGACCCCTCTGCTTCAAGAACAACTGCCAAGTATCATTCCAAGCATTCTAACCGATGACAACGCGCTAGAGACGAGGCTCTACGACCAGGAGGCTTCAGGAGGAAGTGCGCGACACTTCGGAGGTCCAGATCGGCCGAGTTTCAGATTTTTGTTCGGTTCGCTTTTATTTATTCCGCACTTAACTTTCATATTATTGCTTATAACTGTAAACTGTAAGACGGGTTTTCTCCGCCTCCGGAAATTCCAGAAAGGAGACCAATAGTGGACTCACGCCGAGTATATAGGCCTTGGACGTACTGACCCAGGGGGGTCGGGAACCAAGTAAATAAATCCCGCGTGTCCATTGCTTTGTTTTTCTTCGTTCTATTTATTTTCTGCTGCGCTACTAACTCTGAGTCTAGAACGAAGATTTGAAAGTCTACGATTTTCTTACGAAGTTTCTGCGAAGTTTTGACGGTCGATATTCACCCCCCCCTATCGATGGCACCGGTCCTACAAAGGTTTCTCCACCTCAAGGAGACTTTTTGATAGTGAAAAGTGGTGCTCGTAGCGTGGATCCTTAGATTAGTCACCCATCTGGGTGGATACCAAGTAAAACAACTTTGTTAACATTGTTATTTCTTTTGCATATTATTTCCGCTGCGCTAGCATCTTTGTAGAGATCAAAACAATCAAAGAAAGTGCATTCACCCCCCCCCCTCTGCACACCTACATCGATCCTTCAGTTGATATCAGAGCAAGTGCATTTCGGAAGATCTAACAGTCAACCGGAGCAATTATAATGGCGTTTCAAGAGGATACTCTACCGCACGACCACCATTCTTCGACAGCAACGACTCGCGTACTGGAAAGGTAGAATGCAGTACTATCTTATGAATGACATAGAAACCTGGATAAGTGTTGCAGATGGCTTCGAGGCGCCCGTCGATGAAAGAGGAGACCCTACACCCATGAAACATGGTCAAAGGAGGTGATGAAAATGGCGCAGTCAAATGTCAAGGCCACCACCACACTGCAATGCGGGCTCTCAAAGGAGCAACTGAACAAGGTGGGGCCGTTCAAGAGCGCCAAAGAACTATGGGACAAGTTGGTAGAACTGAACGAAGGGTCAAACGAGTCCAGAAGATCCAAGAAGGACCTGTTGGTGGCCCAACTGCAATCCCTCTCCATGAAGAGCAACGAGACAGTCAGTCAGCTGCATGGAAGGGTAAAGGAAGTGATCAACGAGCTCCATGTAATTGGAGAGAAAATCGAAAATCGGGACATCGTCAGGTATGTCTTACAAGCCTTCCCAAGAACCACCCTATGGGCATCCATGGTTGATGCTTACAAGGTATTGAGAGACTTATCTTTAGTTAAACTAGACGATTTATTTTGTGAATTTGAACTGCACGAGCAAGCTAACATTTCGGTAAAAGAGAAAGGTATTGCTTTTGTTACAGAAAAGGAGAAGAAGAGGAGAAAGGAGAAGAAGAAGGTGATCTACTCATCATCCTCAGACTCAGAGGAGTCAAGTGCCTCTATGGACAGTGACCAAGAGGCTCTTTATGGTAAGGAAATTTCGTAAAGCATTTAAAAGTTTTTCTAACAAATCATATGCTAGGAAAGGGGCCAACGGTAAGGGTAAGGCCAAGGAGATAATCTGCTACAACTGTCACCAAGAGGGACACATGAAGAACGAGTGTCCCCAGTTGAAGAAAAGGGAGGACAAGAAGGAAGAGAAGAAGAAGAGTGACAAGAAGAAATTAAAGGGAAAGGAGAAGAGTGCCACGAACCTCAAGGCGACTTGGGATGATCCCTCATCCTCAGAGGAAGAAGAAGAGCAAGTCTCCCACTTCTCTCTTATGGCACAAGATGAATAAGACTCATCGGACGATGAACGAAGCTCAAGCAGTGAAGATGAGAGCTCCTCCACTTCATCATCATCAGAGTCAGAAGCTTCGGTAAGTGAGGTATACCACTTACCCTCCTCTACCTTAGTGAAAATAATTTCTAGCACGAACATGGATTTAGCTAAGGCTAGAAGTAAAATTAAGGACCTTAAGGAACAAATTGTCATGCTTAGAGTAGAGGCTACTCAACTTAAGGATTTGCATGCTAGCTCTACCTCTTCACATGTTTCACATATTGAAAATAAAAATGAGTTAAGGAAACAAGTAGATGACCTCACAAAGGCCCTTAGGAAATTTCAAGTAGGATCAAGTAACCTTGATATGATCATTAACAGTAAAAGGGCGGTATATAACAAGGCAGGATTGGGTTATAGACCTAAGACCAAGAAAGTAGCTTTTGTATCACTTACCGGTAGGATTGGTGCATCTAGGAGACTAGGGGTAAAGGGAACCACAAAGAGGCATGGGTACCTAAGAAATTTTTAAATGATGCTTATGGATCAAAGATATGGGTACCAAAAGAGCATGTTTTCCATGTTGTCTAGGTAAAGGTGAAGGAGGCCCCAACTTTGTGGATAGTAGATAGTGGATGCTCAAGACACATGACCGGGGATGTGAGCAAGTTCACCACTATTAGCTACCTAGGAGAAGGGACCGTCTCTTTTGGGAACAGTAGAAAGTTAAGGATCATTGGTAGGGGCACAATTGAGGTATCTCCCACTATTTCGATTCATAAAATACTTTTAATTAAGGATATGAAGTTTAATTTATTAAGTGTGAGTCAACTATGCGATGCCGGTTTTAGAGTAGAATTTCATGCTAAGAAATGTGTAATAAGGCAAAGTGAATCAAACACTATCATATTAGAAGGGTTTAGAGAAGCAAACTTGTATTATCTTGATCTATCTTATGCTACTAATAATGTTGTTAAGTGTCTCATGTCTAAAGAAGAAGAAGGGTGGTTATGGCACTGAAGACTTGGACACGTCAACATGAGGAGCATTGCAAGAGTGGCCAAGGAAGAATTGGTGAAGGGGCTCCCAACGATCAAGTACGAAAAGAACAAGTTGTGTGATACATGCCAAGAGGGTAAGTAATCAAAAGCATCACACAAAGGTAAAACTCTAATTACCACCTCATTACCTTTAGAACTCTTGCATATAGACTTGTTTGATTGCCATAGTACTCCATCACTTGTAGGGAGTAAGTATTGCATAGTGATAGTAGATGACTTTTCTAGGTTTACTTGGGTCTATTTCTTGAAACATAAGGATGATACCCTAGATATCTTTATAGGATTTAGTAAAAGGGTAGAAAATGAAATGAACATCAAAATAAACCGAATTAGGAGTGACCATGGTGGGGAGTTCCAAAATGCTAGTTTCACACAATTTTGTGTTGAAAATGGATACAAGCATGAGTTTTCATGCCCAAGGACTCCTCAACAAAATGGGGTAGTTGAGAGGAAAAACCGAGCCCTACAAGAAGCTGCTAGGACTATGCTTAATGCATACTCTCTTCCTAGCTACTTTTGGGCCGAAGCGATTAACAACGCTTACTATATCCAAAACCGGGTGTTGGTACATAGGTTTTTAGGAAAAACACCCTTTGAACTTTGGAATGGAAGGGTACCCCAAGTCCACTATTTTAGGGTCTTTGGATGTAAAGTCTACATCTTAAACACCAAAGACGACCTAAGAAAATTCGAGTCAAAAGTCGATGAAGGAATCTTAGTAGGGTATTCATTGACTAGTAGGGGTTATAGAGTGTACAACAAGAGGACAAAAGTGATTGAGGAGTCCTCAAATGTCAAATTTGATGAAACCACTAGTACTTACCCTAGAAAGGCTTCTATTGATAAGGATATAGAAGAAGTCCAACCCCTGCCCAAAGAATCCAAGACCTACATTTGGAGGGCAATGATCAAGGGGGAGTAAGAAGTACCCTAGAGGATGAGGAAGAAGGAGTAAATGAACCTACAACCTCTAGACCCTTGAGACATCACCATGATCATCCTATTGACCAAATTGTGGGTGATGTCACTCAAGGAGTAAGGACTAGGTCCTACTTTAGTCAAATAGCTCTAATCTCCTAATTAGAACCCAAGACCATTGATGAAGCATTAGGAGATGTTGATTGGGTTTTGGCCATGAAAGAAGAGGTAAGGGGGAGGGGTACCTCTTAGGTTCGGATATGTCTTACATTCTTAACATATTGCTGTTGTTAAGTGGTAACTTAACCTGGATTTAGACTAGAATTGAAAATGGGGAGAAGACATAGATTAAGGGGGAGGTTACTTCTTAGGGTTACTATGTCTCATGATTTTTCAATTGCTATGTTTTGCTATTGCTATTGTGGTTGTTGCTTTTCTCTAACTTAAACATATTGTCACACATCAAAAAGGGGGAGATTGTTGAGGCAATCGGCCCTTAAATGATTGGAAGATCATGGTTTTGATGTGTGGGCGAATAGGTTTAAAGTTAGAGTGTTATGTTGTATTTGATTTGTGTGATTGAGTTTGCAGGACTTGGAGAATCACACTTGGTGAACCTATCCAAGGGACGAGAGCCGAGGGAGGAGAGTTCCAAGGGCAAGCCGGGAAGTGGACTTCAAAGGGCACACGTGAAGGGTGGCATGGAGGCAACCCAAGGGAAGGCTTGCGTGCGCATCCGAGGGATGATAGCCAGAGGAAGAGGACTTCAAGGGGCGAGCCAAGGGAGCAGACCTGAAGGCACACGCGAAGGAGAAGGTTCGGAGTGGCTGGAGCTGAGCTGGGAGGCAGGGCAGTCGACTGGCCCAGAGGCAGTCGACTGCCAAAACCCACAGAGAGTTCGCAGCTTCGGATCAGTCGACTGGCCTTGGGGCAGTCGACTGGTATGCCCAGAAACTAGCCGTTGGCCAGCATTTATTGCTGGGCCAGTCGACTGGCCCATAGGCAGTCGACTGGTGCGAGACTGGACAGACTGCGAATCTGTCCTTTTCACATATAAAAGGAGCTCCTCGTTACACGTGTATGTACAGTTCCGTACAGTAACGAAGTTCTGCCCAATTGTAGAGTGATCTTTGCTTCCTCCATTATATTTCTGCATCTGTAAAGAGGAAGTTTTTGGTGTAAAGGTTTCTCCACCTCAAGGAGACTTTTCGATAGTGAAAAGTGGTGCTCGTAGCGTGGATCCTTGGATTAGTCACCCATCTGGGTGGATACCAAGTAAAACAACTTTGTTAGCATTGTTATTTCTTTTGCATATTATTTCCGCCGCGCTAACATCTTTGTAGAGATCAAAATGATCAAAGAAAGTGCATTCACCCCCCCCCTCTGCACGCCTACATCGATCCTTCATCTCCCACCATTTCCATATATAAGGTACTTTTGATCAAAGACATGAAGTTCAATTTATTAAGTGTAAGTCAATTATGTGATGCCGGGTTTAAAGTTGAATTTCATGCTAGAAAATGCATCATTAGACATAATGAATCAAGTGTTATCATATTAGAAGGGTTTAGAGAAGCGAATCTATATTATCTTGATCTTACCTATGCTGCTACTAACAATGTTGTTAAATGTCTCATGTCTAAAGAAGAAGAAGGGTGGTTGTGGCACTGGAGACTTGGACACGTCAACATGAGGAGCATTGCAAGAGTGGCCAAGGAAGAGTTGGTGAAAGGGCTACCAATGTTCAAGTATGAGAAGAACAAGTTGTGTGATGCATGCCAAGAGGGTAAGCAATCGAAAGCATCACACAAAGGTCAAACTCTAACCACTACCTCTTTGCCTTTAGAACTTTTGCACATAGATTTATTTGATTGCCATAGTACTCCCTCACTTGTGGGGAGTAAATATTGCCTAGTGATAGTAGATGGCTTTTCTAGGTTTACTTGGGTTTACTTCTTGAAACATAAGGATGATACCCTAGAAATTTTTATAGGATTTAGTAAAAGAATAGAAAACGAAAAATAAATCAAAATAAACCAAATTAGGAGTGACCATGGTGGGAAGTTCCAAAACGTAAGTTTCACACAATTTTGTGTTGAAAATGGGTACAACCATGAGTTTTCATGCCCGAAGACTCCTCAACAAAATGGGGTAGTTGAGAGAAGAAATCGAGCCCTACAAGAAGCTGCTAGGACTATGCTTAATGCATATTCACTTCCTAGCTACTTTTGGGCCGGAGCGGTTAACACCGCTTGCTATATTCAAAATCGGGTGTTGGTACATAGGTTTCTAGGGAAAACACCCTTTGAATTGTGAAATGAAAGGGTACCTCAAGTCCACTATTTTAGGGTCATTGGATGTAAAGTCTACATCTTAAACACCAAAGATGACCTAAGGAAATTTGAGTCAAAAGTCGATGAAGGAATTCTAGTAGGGTACTCCTTGACTAGTATAGGGTATAGAGTCTACAACAAGAGGACAAAAATGATTGAGGAGTCATCAAATGTCAAATTTGATGAAACAACTAGTACCTACCCTAGAAAGGCTTCAATTGATAAGGATATAGAAGAGGTCCAACCCCTTGCCCAAAGAATTCAAAACCTATATTTGGAGGGCAATGATCAAGGGGGAGTGAGAGGTACCCTAGAGGATGAGAAAGAAGGAGTAAATGAACCCACAATCTCTAGGCCCCTGAGACATCACCATGATCACCCTATTGACCAAATAGTGGGTGATGTCACTCTAGGAGTAAGGACTAGGTCCTACTTTAGGGAATCAAACTAGTCAAATAGCTCTTATCTCCCAATTAGAACCCAAGTCCATTGATGAAGCATTGGGAGATGTTGATTGGGTTTTAGCCATGCAAGAAGAGCTAAATCAATTTGAGAGGAGTGAAGTTTGGGAGTTAGTTCCTAGGCCCATTGATTGTACCATTGTAACCACAAGATGGGTTTTAGGAACAAACTAGCTGACTAAGGTAAAATCACTAGGAACAAGGCTAGATTGGTAGCTAGGGGGTTTAACCAAGTTGAGGGACTAGATTATGATGAGACTTATGCCCCCGTAGCTAGGTTAGAATCAATTAGAATTCTACTAGCCTATGCCGCTCACATGGGTTTCACACTCCACCAAATGGATGTGAAGTCGGCATTCCTCAATGAGATCATTAAGGAAGAGGTTTATATAGAACAACCCCCCGGGTTTGAGGACCCTAACTATCCAAGACACGTGTTCAAATTAAGAAAAGCCTTATATGGATTGAAACAAGCTCCCCGGGCTTGGTATGAAAGGCTCTCTTCATTTCTAGTGTCTAAGGGGTTTAGGAGAGGAACAATTGACCCTACTTTGTTCCTAAAATCTAAGGATAAGGACATATTTGTTGCCCAAGTCTATGTAGACAATATCATTTTTGGGTTAACAAATAATGACTTCCTACAAGAATTCATCAAGTGTATGGAAGATGAATTTGAGATGAGTCTTGTAGGAGAGTTAACCTTCTTTTTAGGCCTTCAAGTTAAGCAAACTAATGAAGGTACATATGTCTTTCAAACCAAATATGTTAAGGAGATGTTAAAGAAATTTGGTTTAGAAAATGCTAAGGTAGCATCTATACCCATAGGAACCAATGTGAAAATGGATGGTGAGCTTGAAGAGAAAATGGTAGACTCTAAACAATATAGGAGCATGATTGGTAGCCTCTTATACCTAACTGCTAGTAGACCCGACATACTTTTTACGGTAGGTATGTGTGCAAGGTACCAATCTTGTGCCAAAGAGTCCCATTTGGTGGTAGTCAAGAGGATCCTAAGGTATGTGAAAGGTACCCTGAATGTCAGACTTTGGTATCCTAGAACCCCTAGTGTTGATCTAATTGGATACACCGACTCGGACTATGCGGGTTGTAAGTTAGATAGGAAGAGTACAAGTGAAGAGTGGCAATTCCTTGGGTCTTCCTTAGTTAGTTGGAGTAGTAGGAAACAACGGAGGTGGAATATGTGGCAATGGGTGGGTGTGTTTCCCAACTCCTTTGGATCATGCACACCTTAGAGGATTATGAGTTGCATTACACCAAGGTCAAAGTCTTATGTGATAATGTAAGGACAATCAACTTAACTAAAAATCCGGTTCACCATTCTAGGACAAAACACATTGAAGTGAAACATCACTTCATTAGAGACCATGTGGCAAGGGGAGACATAGAACTACACTATGTTGAATCAAAGTCAAACCTAGCCGACATCTTTACCAAGTCTCTTCCCGAATCGGAGTTTACATCCTTAAGAAGAGGCCTTGGAATGTGTTTTGTGGAAGTGTAGGATGAATTTGGAGATATTAGCTTTGAAAAAGGGTGCTTGATCCATTAGGGTGACACATTTGGCTCACTTGTGTTTGTGGCACATTGTTGAACCATTAAAAGTATCAAAATATGAAAACTAGACCAACTATGGGAAAGACAAGTGTTTAATCAATGGACACTATGCCCAAAGATCATAGTTGGACATTTTAAACCATTGAAAACAATTTTATGCTTTACATACTTTTCCATGTTTTTAAAAGTCATATGATTGCAAAATTGGTTTCAAAGTTTGATACAAAATGTAGTGGTTTTCAAAACTTTTGGATTTTTATCAAAAGTCATGCATGTTTGAAATTATATATGGTTTAATATTTTTCCCTGATAGAGTATAACATTTCAAACATGTATGCAAAATTTTACAATTTTTGGAATTTTCTGGGAGTTTCTGAAATTCGGCAGAAAAGCTGAAATGGGTTACTGATAGCGTATCAGTCGACTGCCCCATGGGCAGTCGACTGGCACGCAAGTTTTCAGCCACTATGAGAAATTTAAGAAATTGAAAATTCTCTCATTTGATACCATTGGTTTTGGTTGTTTGAGGCAATCATTTTGATGGTGTCAAAGGGGGAGAATGGGTGATTTAAGTTAGAATTTTAACTTGGAATGGTTGGTTTTAGGTTTCCTTTCTAACTTAGACCTTGAATGATTAAAAATAGGAAGAAGACATGGATTAAGGGGGAGGTACCTCTTAGGTTCTGATATGTCTTATATTTTTAACATATTGCTGTTGTTAAGTGGAAACTTAACTTGGATTGTGACTAGAATTGAAAATGGGGGAAGACATAGGTTAAGGGGGAGGTTACCTCTTAAGGGGTATTATGTCTTATGTTTTCAATTGATGTATGTTGCGATTGTTATTGTGGCTGTTATTTATCTCTAACTTAAACATATTGCCACACATCAAAAAGGGGGAGATTGTTGAGGCAATCGGCTCTTAAATGATTGGAAGATCATGGTTTTGATGTGTGAGCGAATATGTTTAAGATTAGAGTGTTATGTTGTATTTGATATGTGTGATTGAGTTTGCAGGACTTGGAGAATCACACATGGTGGACATATCCGAGGGACGAGAGCCGAGGGAGGAGAGCTCCAAGGGCAAGCCAGGAAGTGGACTTCAAGGGCACACGTGAAGGGTGGCATGGAGGCAAGCCAAGGGAAGGCTTGCGTGCGCATCCGAGGGACGATAGCCAGAGGAAGTGGACTTCAAGGGGCGAGCCAAGGGAGCAAACCTGAAGGCACACGTGAAGTAAAAGGTCCGGAGTAGCTGGAGCTAAGCTGGGAGGCAGGGTAATCGACTGACACAGAGGCAGTCGACTGCCAAAACCCACAGAAAGTTTGCGGCCTCAGACCAGTCGACTGGAATTTGAGCAGCCGACTGGTATACCCCGAAACTAGCCGTTGGCTAGCAATTAATGCTAGGCCAGTCGACTGCCCCAGTGGCAGTCGACTGGTGCGGGCTAGACAGATTGCGAATCTGTCATGTTTCCTATAAAAGGAGCACTTTTTGCATGTGCACGGTACGGTTCCGTACAGTGTCAAAGTGTTGCTCGTGTGTAGAGTGATTCTTGCTTCCTCTCTCGTATTTCGCATCTGTAAAGAGGAAGATCTTGCTGTAAAGGTTTCTCCACCTCAAGGAGACTTTCCGATAGTGAAAAGTGGTGCTCGCGTGTGGATCCTTGGACTAGTCACCCATCTGGGAGGATACCAAGTAAACAATAAGTGTTAGCATTGTTTTCAATTCCTTTGCATATTATTTCCGTTGCGCTAACAATTCTGTAGAGATCCAAGATCCGAAAAAGTGCATTCACCCCCCTCTACACGCCTAAAACGATCCTTCAACCATGACTAAAGTTAGGTTCTACCCAACCTAACAACCAAGTTCTTCTCCCTTGGACACCATTAAAGGATTGCTCCCAAGCAACCTTATCCCTAGTGCCAAAAAGAACTTAACAAAACCTTGAACAATCTAAAGGTTTGTAAGCACATTTGCTAGGATATACCCTATCATAGAAAAATATGATTTTATGAAATGTATCAAATGTGCTTGACTTTAGGTATCAATTCTAATTTCCTTAAACATTGACATTTTGTATCAATTTTGAACTCTATTTATGATTCCTTGTGTTTGCCAATTCTAACCATCATCAATTTACACAAGGAGTTATCCTTAACTCTTTCCTTTTTGATTTCTTAATCCTAGATACCTATGGACTTATCAATCTTCCCATTTATCAAGCATTTATCACTTAATATCATCCATTGAATTTAAAGCACTTGTCAATTTTCCTTAAATTCCATGATATCCATATAGAATCACCATTAAATCATGAGGCAAGCCTTTATTCAAGGAGTATAATCAAGGATCTTAATTTGGACGTCATATTCTATCATCCAATAGCCTTTTCAACTTAATCCTTATAGATCAGTCTACTGCCCCTGGGACAGTCCACTGCCAAAACTTATAGAATATTTTTGGGCCGAGATCAGTCGACTGCCCCCCAGGACAGTCCACTAATACCTAAATTTCAGATTTTTCAGCCCAATTTTAGTAATGCCTAATAAATTCTACAAATCTCCAAAAAATCTAAAATTTTGTAGGGAGATTTGTGGATCCTATATCTACTTGGGAAAAATATGTTTCCAAACAAATGTACTCCAAATCCCAAGATTGGTACGAAATTTAGCTTCTTCCAAATTATATCATTTAGACTCATCTCAAAAGTCCAAATTGTGGCATTTCCTTGATATATCTTCTAATACTTGGTCATGATACATTTCTAGCACTGAATTATATGGTATTTACACATTAAAACCTAATTTTATCAATATAAGTCTATTTTCACCTTTTTCTCCATAAAATTCCTTTTAATGTGCCAATTCTCTAGGATTAAGACTTACCCAAGTCTTCCAACCCTTTTTGGCACATTTCATCTAATTTCCTAGGAGAAAACCTCTTGAGATCCATTTACCATGGACCCCAAATGCTTCTAGAGCTCCCCCTTGAGTTCTTAGCCCTAGTCACCTCCCTAGGTGACTCAATCCACACTAAGCCACACCGGTGTACCCCCGGTGACTCTTGGCCTACACAATGAACCCTCTTAACTCTAGACACCTTGTCTTTGATTAAGTCATTCTTTTTACCTTTGAATGGCACCCCCTTGCCATTTTTGGAATTCTCCTTCTTGCCATAATGATATGCTTCCATAGCATACTTCTTTTCCTTGGCATTGGAGACTCTAGACCGGTATCCCAAATCCGAACTATCATAGTTGGGTTTTAGACTACCCAACACCAAGTCTAAGCCCTTAGATCCAACTTTGAATCTTTCTAGGGTCTTTTCCAATGTATCAAGTCTTGCCCTCAAGGCTTGATTTTCTCTTTCTAAACTTTTAACCTTAGTATCCATATGTCCACTTTGGACATTCCTAGACCTACCCTCCTTTCTAGGCACATTCCTTCCCTTCTTGGGATTAATGTCATGATCCTTAGGTCCTAAGGTCTTGAATTTTTCATGATGCATATTTTTTCTAGGGTTATGATCTACCTTGTTAACCCTATTTCTATCATTATATCTAAATCCAAAATTGTGCACAAGTAAACAATTTTCATGATTTCTAGCATGCATGGATGAATAATTTGCACTATTTTTAACATGCATAGTGGAGCTAAAATTGGAATTGTATTTTAACTTAAGGTTAGGAATTACCTCCCTTACCTTAGGAGCTCCTCCTTGTTGGAAGTTTCTTTTCTTTCTCTCCTCCTTCTCCCATATTCTTAGATGCTTCATTTTCTTGAGCTTTCCACTCCTTGGGCATTTCGTGTGGTAGTGTCCTAGCTCACCACACGTGAAGCATCTAATTTTCTTTTTCCTTTCTTGGCCTTCTCCAATCCTACAACCCACGTTAGATTTAAAGGAACTTGAAACGGATTTAGATTTTACCTCCTTTTTACCTTTTGGACACTTATCTTTGTAATGTCCTTTTTCGTTGCAACCAAAGCATGTGATATGTTCTTTTGATTTAACTTTGGTGGAGGTGGAGGCTAGGTTGACTTCTTAATCAACCTTGGATGAAGTGGATGCTTACTCTTGTTCCAGTATAGATGAGGGTCTCTCCTCCCCCTCACTCCTTGAGATTGATACTTCCTCTTCTTCTCTTGAGGAAGTTGATGATTCTTCTTCCATTTTCTCATCTTCGGATGTCGAGCTCCTCTCCTCACCCGATTGGCCCTTCTCCTCTTCTTGGACCATTAAGCCCATTTTCTTGGGCTCTTCTTCTATTAGTTGAGCTTGGGTGATGTTCTTATGAAAATCTTCTATCTTGTTCTACAATTCATGTGCATTTTCATATGCCCCTACACCACTCAAGATATTGTTAGACAAAATATTAATCAATACATCAATTACCTTCTTATTCGCCTTGGATTGATCTTGTTGCTCTTGATTTCAATATCTAGGCCTAAGCTTCTTCTCATGCTCATCCTTTGGAATCTCGAATGGTTCTTCAAGAGCAATCCTAAGGTTCCACTCCATTCCGAACCATGTCTCTATTCTTGTCTTCCAATATGTGAAATCTTCATGCTCGTAGGGCGGTGGAGCGTAGATGTCGTCACCAAATTTATCTTCCATCATTTCCCTCTAGCTTTCTTTGCTCCCTTGGCGGTTAGTCCAATTAAGAGTGGTCCTTTGCTCTGATACCACTTGTTGGATCGATTCGGTTGCTAGAGGGGGGTGAATAGCACTTCTTCGGATTCTTTCTTCCTACACGGTTAGTTGCACAACAGAATATATAATAAAATAAAAACTAACAATGTAAACAATGCTAACAAGGAAGATTTACTTGGTATCCACTCCTAAGGGTGAGTAATCCAAGAATCCGTCGGTGGATCACTCCCCGGATAACCTCCGGCTAGCCCTTGTCGTTCCTTGTGAGTGGAGAAACCTCACCACAGCACTTCGACAACAACTGAGCACCAAAGACTACTAATCTACTCTACCCAAGCAGATTTCGCCAAGAGTCTCAGCCAAAACGAAGCCCCCTTTAAATAGGACTTAAGGCTGGCAACTCGCCACTAGTCGACTGCCTGCCCCCAGCAAAATCCGACTGTTACACGCCTAACGTTCGAATTTTGGCTACCACCAGTCGACTGCTCCCAGGACAGTTGACTGGTCCAGGGTCCAGAACCTTTCAGTGAGTTTTATCAATCGACTGCCCCACTCACACACCTAGGGTTTCCCTTCCCGAGTGCACTTCTCTTAGCACTCGACCTCTAGGATTTCCCGAGTACAATCACACAGCACTCGTACCCTCACGACTTGACTAACTCCTCATCAGTAGCCTCGACTATTGCCTTCGCGCCCTCTTTATCTTCGGCTCTCGTCCCTCGGATGCACGCAAGATTTCAGCTTGCCTCTATATCATCCTTCACGCATGTCTCGAAGTCTGTGCCCCTCAGCTCATCGTCCCTGCTCTCCAAGGTCCCTCGGGTGCGCACACAAGCCTCCAGCTTATCTCCATGTCACCCTTCACCATATCGAGGTCGTCCAGTCAAGTCCATATGTGTAACCTGCGCAACCTGCACACTTAACATACACATATCAAATATACAAGGGTAAACCTAACTTAAACACTTTGCCCAAACATCAAAACTCATGGTCACTCTGGACTACAGATTGCCTCAACACCAGGGACCACAGACGAAGGGTTGCCTCAGCCTACTGCTATTGTGTTTGGCAGCTTCTTCATCCCTCGTCCTGGCCAAGGCTCGTTCAACCCTATCACAAGTCCCCCCCCCTTCAAGTCTGATCGAAGGAAGTGCGGCTGACTGATCGGACTAGTGCAGGGATAAAGAGGCTGAGTTATCATGAGCCTTCACCTTCCAGCCCTCAGCGGTTATGAGGGGCACTTGGTTTGCATCCTCTTTGACCCGTGCTCCTAGAAATTCCCTTTTGCACCTTCTTCCTTTTCCCAAAAAGGCTACTCCGCTTCCCGAAGGCTTATGACGTCTATCTCTTGTTATAAAGGTGCATGGTCCCCTTTTGAGGGTAACAGGCTGCCTGCTCGAGCGCCTCCTTGCCACGTGTTCTACCGGCCACCTTCACGAGCTCCTACGATCGTGTGCCGGTATGGCTGGCTCGTGACCATGGACTGCCTGGGCGAGGTGGTTTCTTGCTTTCCACGTGTCATTTCCCCAGTGTGCTCAGGCCGGCGGCTGCCGAGGTATAAAAGAGGAAAAAAGGCAGACGTTAGCCTCCACTTCTGCTTCAGCGACTGGGTGCCCTTCATCTTCCCCCTTGTAGAGCTTTTCGCTGCGCATGAGTAGCTTGTCTCCTTCCTGTTTTTGTCTCTTGTCTTCTTCCTTAGGGATTATGGATAGCTACCACGCGGAGTGGTATGAGTCCCTTTCCTCGAGAATAAGATCTGAAGCCTTGCAAGTGGCCATCGAGGCCTATGACGTCCCGATCGAAATGGCAATGGTCATCCCCAAAGTGGGTCAGACGCCCGTGGAACCCCCTGCCGACAGGCCGACCTTTTTCTTAGGGCAGATGGAGTTAGGGCTCTGTTTTCCTATTCCTCCTTTTTTCACGAACATAGCTTCTTATTTTGATATTCCTCTTCACCAGATGGCTCCCAATGCCTTCGCCCAAATGGGAGGAGCGTATATCATCTTTAAGCTTTTCAATCTTCCCCTAACCCCGCATCTCTTCCTTTCCTTCTTCGTCCCTTTAGGGTCGAGAGGAGTCTTTAGTTTCGCAGTCCGTCTGGGCCATAGGTTTCTGGGTGGATTTCCTTCCTCACATAAAGGGTGGAAGGAGAAATTCTTCTTCATTCGGCTACCATCACTACCTTTCAGCCCCCTATGTTGGATAGCGGATTTGCCGACTCCTCCTCTCCTAGAGGGCTTTCTTCACAGCCCGGTGTACCAGCATGCTAGGGAGGTACTTTCGGGTATGGAATTCAGTGGCCCAGGACTGGTGCAAAGCAAAAAGCTTATGTACCGGGCGGGCCTTAGCCCTAAAGTAACGCGGATCAGCCCCACCCTAGGTATGTTCGCCTTTTTCTCCCATACACATTGGTTCTGACTAATACTCTCTCTGTTTGACTTCTGCAGAGGAAGTCATGTTTGCCAAGGTGATGAGTCGGCTCATCAAGTGGGAGGAGGCTAACAAGGAGGCCATGAACCCTCCTCCGGTCACTCCTAATGCTCCCCCTGTCCCCGCCGAATCCTTTAAGGGGCTTGCTGCCTCGCCCCGTGTGGTCGCCTCACCTGAGAGGGTCGAGGTTACTGTTACATCCCCGCTGGTTGGGGGCCCAGGGCCTCCAGCTCAACAGGCTGATCTAGCAGCAGATCTTCCTTCAGGGGGTGGCTCTCCCCCGAGACCAGCCTGCCCAGAAAGGGTGAACGAGGAATCCTCCCCTTCAGTGACTCCGTCGGCCGCCCCGTCCTTCGGTCGGCAGAAGCGGCGGCTCCCCAAGGGCTTGGGCCCTTCATGGAAGAAGCGACGTATGGTATGTTCCCCTCCTCTTCCCTCGGTGCCCAAGGAGATGACGCCCTCCCCCGAGGGAGTCACCCCTGCAGATGCCCCTCCGGTCTCCGCTCCGGAAGCAGCCATCCCGATGCTCCCCTCTAGCTCCCTTGGCCAAGCCACATCTCCCCCGGGTAAGGAGATGTTGCGTACTCAATACCGGATGAAGCAGGACCGACTAAGGGAGAGGTTAGAAGCAGCGTCAGAGGCCCCTGTGCAATCTGCCCCCTCCCCCCGGTGCAATTAAAGGAGACCTTGCACGACGGGGTATTGTTGGAGGGGCCTTCTAGTTCCGCAAAGGACGCCTCTGACCCTTCCAACTTGCCCCCCGAGGCTTCCGATGTCCAACGACCTCTTCACCGACCGAGTCTATCGATGCCCGAGGGGCGAGGCGACACCCCCGGCACCTTCGAAGGGGTAGTTATGCGGGCCTCGGTTAGATCCCTCGCCAGTCTTCGGGAGACACTTTTGAAGGTGCAAATTGCTATTACTTTGGGCGTTCCATTGTCCGTCTGATGATCTTTCGGTGCGATGGAAGGCAGTTGAGGATTGCCTAGTAATTGGTCGGGGCCTATATTCTGGGCCCCAAGTGGATGCCTTGCTCCATCGAGCCCTGCGGGCGGAAGCAGCGGCTAATCTAGAGCACTAGTCGGGAGTGGCGCAGGCCGGCGTCAACAGAGCTCTCCGAGAGGAAGTCAAGCGCCTGTGAAAACTCTTGCAGGACCAGGAGCAGACTCTTCAGAATTCTCGGCATAGAGAACGCCTGACATTCGAGAAGGTTGTGTCAGCTTCTAAGGACCTCCTCCAGGTGACGCGGGAGAGAGATCAACTTCAGGTGAGAGAGGAGCAATTAGCAGCCCAAATGGAGTCGAGCCTCCTCTTGGCCACCGACCGCGCCTCTATCCTGGAGGATGATTTGATCCAGGCTCGGTCGGACGAGTGGGCCACCTCAGAGAGGCTCAGGGAGGCTTTATCCGAGCAATCAAAGATGGTTGTTGAATTGGCCTGGCTAAGGCATTCATACGAAGCTGCCGAGGCTGAGCTCCTAACCCTTCGGGCGGCCAAAGCTTCTGATTCTAAGGAGGTCAAGCTGGGCTTCAAAGCAAGGTTTCTAGAGTCGGAGGAGTTCCGCGCCCTTATCGCTGGCCAGGTGATGGAACGCTTACAGCAGGGCTTCCATGGGGCCATCGATAAGCTGAAGAAAGAGCAGCTCCTGCCTTCTGATGCTGACCCGAGGTTGTAGACGCCCTCTGAGCTAAGTATAGGTCTTCTCTCAAGGCCCTGCGCGGCCCGACATTTGCCTAAGAGACAAGTTCGGTTGTATTGATTTTGACTTAATGTAATCATTTTCCTTGCATATGCGCCCTTGCGAGATGTGGCTTCGCACTTAAGCAACCGTCGATTGTCTTCGAGGTTGATTCTGATGTTTGGTAATTCTTTAAGTCATTCCCTCGTACCCCTCATTTATGTTTGCGGCGGGTCCTCGTCGATTTTTTCCTGTTGAAGTGAGTGGATGGTTTTCGAACCATCCTCTTCGTATTATCCGCGATCTCATTGATTAGACTCATTAAGAATCGCAGGTTCCTAGGCGTTGTTGGGTTCTCCCGGCACAAAACAATAAAACGCAGTGGAAACAAGAACCCACGAGTGATCCACGCGAAAGAAAAACTCGTACAAAGCTATCTATCTATTAGATTTATCTACTGTTTATACCTTTGAAGCGTGCCCTTCGGTTATCCCGCTCGCCCAAGATGCGCCGGATCTCTTGCACGTTCAAGCGTCCGTGTCTCTATTCGTATCCACACGGACACAATCTCTCAACTTCGGTAGAACTACCTTAGTTGTGCTAGCAACTTGAGGTAGCTCGAAAACACCAAGAACCTTACAATAAGGTTTCGGCCAAAAGGGGAGGAGAGGAAGAAGAGAGGAAGGGAAGGGGAAAAGCTAAGGCAAGAAGAAGACCTCATCCAAAGTCACAAGGCCCTCTTTTATAATCATCCTATGAATATGAAGAGGTTTTTGTCTCTTTGGCTTCCCAATAAAGAACACATCTTTTTATGTGGCTCTTTATCATTTCCCGTGGAAGAAAAGAATCTTTTCATCCAATGAAGAGAGACTTTTCTCTTTCCTTTATGCAACTCCGACTGGGCCTCTCGGGCTTCCGACTCGGTCTCCCGACCAAGTCTCCCTAGTGGCGAGCTCCCGACCCAGTTTGCCGAGCTCCGACCCAGTATGCCGAGTGCCGACCTAGTCCGCCGAGCTCCGACTCGGCCCGCCGAGCTCCGACTCGGTCTCTCTCGAGTTCCCAACTCGAGTCCCCGAACTGACCTCCCGAGTTCCCAACTCGGGCTCAGGTCTCCCGAGTTCCCAACTCGGGCTCAGATCTCCCGAGTTCCCAACTCGGGCTCAGATCTGCCGATCAACTTTCCCAAAGCATTGTGTCCTTTGTGTGTGACCCAATAGGACTCGGGGCTGATTTCTCGCTACCAGTCGATTGCCCCTAGGGCAGTCGACTGGTGCCAGCCAAATTCGACCGTTGACACTCCCAACGTTCGAATTTGCCAGCTCACCAGCCACCTACCAGTCGACTGCCCCCAGGGCAGTCGACTGGTCCCTAGATGAATCCCTTCCCAAGTACATTCACACAGCACTCGACCCTCACGACTCGACTGACTCCTCTCCGCAGCCTCGACTGTTGCTTTCGCGCCCTTTTCATCTTCGGCTCTCGTCCCTCGGATGCACGCAAGCCTCCAGCTTGCCTCCATGCCATCCTTCACGCATGCCTCGAAGTCCGTGCCCATCAGCTCATCGTCCCTGCTCTCCAAGGTCCCTTGGATGCGCACGCAAGCCTCCAGCTTGCCTCCATGCCATCCTTCACCGTACCGAGGCCGTCCAGTCAAGTCCATATGTGTAACCTGTACAACCTGCACACTCAACATACACATATAAGTACACAAGGGAAAACCTAACTTAAACCCTTTGCCCAAACATCAAAACCTATGGTCACTCCGGACCATCTTAGGGCCGATTGCTCCAACATAAACCTCCGTGACTATTATAATGTATGACCTTGTCCTTCTATCCTTGATATCTAGATTGACTAATGAGGCATAGACCTTGTCATCCTCAATCAATTTTATGTTTCTTGATCCCCGAGTAGACTCACTCAAACAAATGAGTTCAATATCTCATATTGACTCATTTGAGCATGGTCATGCGTTTCAGCAGTCCTACTCGATCAAGGGGCCCACAGATATCACTCCCACCATATGGGAGGGATAGATCTCATCTATATCACGAGGAGCTCCTTTTATAAGTGAAAAGGACAGATTCGCAGTCTGTCCAGTCTCGCACCAGTCGACTGCCCTGATGGCAGTCGACTGGCCCAACAATAAATGCTGGGTAACGACTAGCCAACGGCTAGCAAACAGCTAGCCAACGGCTAGTTTTGGGGTATACCAGTCGACTGCCCCAAGGCCAATCGACTGGTCCGAAGCTGCGAACTTTCTGTGGGTTTTAGCAGTCGACTGCCTATGGGCCAGTCGACTGCCCTGCCTCCCAGCTCAGCTCCAGCCACTCCGAACCTTCTCCTTCGCGTGTGCCTTCAGGTCTGCTCCCTTGGCTCACCCCTTGAAGTCCTCTTCCTCTGGCTATCGTCCCTCGGATGTGCACGCAAGCCTTCCCTTGGCTTGCCTCCATGCCACCCTTCACGTGTGCCCTTTGAACTCCACTTCCCGGCTTGCCCTTGGAGCTCTCCTCCCTCGGCTCTCGTCCCTTGGATAGGTCCACCAAGTGTGATTCTCCAAGTCCTGCAAACTCAATCACACAAATCAAATACAACAAAACACTCTAACTTTAAACCTATTCACTCACACATCAAAACCATGAACTTCCAATCATTTAAGGTCGATTGCCTCAACAATCTCCCCCTTTTTGATGTGTGACAATATGTTTAAGTTAGAGATAAGCAACAACCACAATAGTAATAGCAAAACATAGCAATTGAAAAATCATGAGACATAGTAACCCTAAGAGGTAACCTCCCCCTTAATCTATGTCTTCTCCCCATTTTCAATTCTAGTCTAACTCCAAGTTAAGTTACCACTTAACAACAACAATATGTTAAGAATGTAAGACATATCCGAACCTAAGAGGTACCCCTTCCTCTTAATCCATGTCTTCTCTCCAAATTTTAACCTTTCAAGGTCTAAGTTAGACAAAATACCTAAAATCATCCATTTAAAGTCAAAATTCTAACTTAAACCACTCATTCTCCCCCTTTGACACCATCAAAATGATTGCCTCAAGCAACCCAACCCTAGGGCATCAAATGAGAGAATTTTCGATTTCTGAAATTTCTCACAGTGGCTGAAAACAGGTGTGCTAGTCGACTGCCCATAGGGCAGTCGACTGATACGCTATCAGTCTGATATTTCAGATTTTCTGCCGAATTTCAGAAACTTCCAGAAAATTTCAAAAATTATAAAATTTTGCATACATATTTGACATGTTATACTCTATTAGGGAAAAATATTAAACCATATCAAATTTCAAACATGCATGACTTTTGATAAAAATCCAAAAGTTTTGAAAACCACTACATTTTGTATCAAACTTTGAAACCAATTTTGCAAATATATGACTTTTAAACACACGGCTCAGTATATAGAACATAAAATGGTTTTCAAGGTTTTAAAATGTTCAACTATGATCTTTAGCAAGGTGTCCATTGATTAAACACTTGTCTCCCCATATTGGTCTAGTTTTGATATTTTGATACTTTTAATGGCTCAACAATGTGCTACAAGCACAAGTGACCCAAATGTATCATCCTAATGGATCAAACACCCTTTTTCAAAGCTAATGTTTCCAAGTTCATCCTATACTTCCACAAAACACATTCCAAGGCCTCTTCTTAAGGATGTAAACTCCAATTCGGGAAGAGGCTTGGTAAAGATGTGGGCTAGGTTCGACTTTGATTCAACATAGTGTAGTTCTATGTCTCCCCTTGCTACATGGTCTCTAATGAAGTGATGTTTCACTTCAATGTGTTTTATTCTAGAATGGTGAACCAGATTTTTAGTTAAATTGATTGTGCTTACATTATCACACAATACTTTGACCTTGGTGTAATGTAGCTCATAGTCCTCTAAGGTGTGCATAATCCAAAGGAGTTGGGAAACACATCCACCCATTGCCACATATTCTGCCTCCGTTGTTGATAGGGCAACGCATGGTTGTTTCCTACTACTCCAACTAACTAAGGAAGACCCAAGGAATTGACACCCTCCACTTGTACTCTTCCTATCTGACTTACACCCCGCATAGTCCGAGTCGGTGTATCCAATTAGATCAACACTAGGGGTTCTAGGATACCAAAGTCCGACATTGAGGGTACCTTTCACATACCTTAGGATCCTCTTGACTACTACCAAATGGGACTCTTTGCCACAAGATTGGTACCTTGCACACATACCTACCGCAAAAAGTATGTCGGGTCTACTAGCGGTTAGGTATAGGAGGCTACCAATCATGCTCCTATATTGTTTAGAGTCTACCATTTTCCCTTCAATGTCACTATCCATTTTCACATTAGTTCCTATGGTGTAGATGCTTCCTTAGCATTTTCTAAACCAAATTTCTTTAACATCTCCTTAGCATATTTGGTTTGAAATACATATGTACCTTCATTAGTTTGCTTAACTTGAAGGCCTAAGAAAAAGGTTAACTCTCCTACAAGACTCATCTCAAATTCATCTTCCATACACTTGATGAATTCTTGTAGGAAGTCATTATTTGTTGACCCAAAAATGATATCGTCTACATAGACTTGGGCAACAAATATATCCTTATCCTTAGATTTTAGGAACAGTGTAGGGTCAATTGTCTAAACCCCTTAGACACCAAAAATGAAGAAAGTCTCTCATACCAAGCCCGGGGAGCTTGTTTAAATCCAATAAGGCTTTCCTTAATTTGAATATGTGTCTCAGATAGTTGGGGTTCTCAAACCCGGGAGGGTGTTCGACATAAACCTCTTCCTTAATAATCCCATTTAGGAATGCCGAGTTCACATCCATTTGGTGAAGTGTGAAACCCATGTGAGCGGCATATGCTAGTAGAATTCTAATTGATTCTAACCTAGCTACGGGGGCATAGGTCTCATCATAATCTAATCCCTTAACTTGGTTAAACCCCCTAGCTACCAATCTAGTCTTGTTTCTAGTGATTTTACCTTGGTCATCTAGTTTGTTCCTAAAGACCCATCTAGTAGTTACAATGGTACTATCAGTGGGCCTAGGAACTAACTCCCAAACTTCACTCCTCTCAAATTGGTTTAGCTCTTCTTGCATGGTCAAAACCCAATCAACATCTCCCAATGCTTCATCAATGGTCTAAGGTTCTACTTGGGAGATTAGAGCTATTTGACTAGTTTGATTCCTAAAGTAGGACCTAGTCCTTACTCCTTGAGTGACATCACCCACAATTTGGTCAATAGGATGATCATGGTGATGTCTCAAGGGTCTAGAGGTTGTAGGTTCATTTACTCCTTCTTCCTCATCCTCTAGGGTACTTCTTACTCCCCCTTGATCATTGCCCTCCAAATGTAGGTCTTGGATTCTTTGGGCAAAGGGTTGGACTTCTTCTATATCCTTATCAATAGAAGCCTTTCTAGGGTAAGTACTAGTGGTTTCATCAAATTTGACATTTGAGGACTCCTCAATCACTTTTGTCCTCTTGTTGTACACTCTATAACCCCTACTAGTCAATGAATACCCTACTAAGATTCCTTCATCGACTTTTGACTCGAATTTTCTTAGGTCGTCTTTGGTGTTTAAGATGTAGACTTTACATCCAAAGACCCTAAAATAGTAGACTTGGGGTACCCTTCCATTCCAAAGTTCAAAGCGTGTTTTTCCTAAAAACCTATGTACCAACACCCGGTTTTGGATATAGCAAGCGGTGTTAATCGCTTCGGCCCAAAAGTAGCTAGGAAGAGAGTATGCATTAAGCATAGTCCTAGCAGCTTCTTGTAGGGCTCGGTTTTTCCTCTCAACTACCCCATTTTGTTGAAGAGTCCTTGGGCATGAAAACTTATGCTTGTACCCATTTTCAACACAAAATTGTGTGAAACTAGCATTTTGGAACTCCCCACCATGGTCACTCCTAATTCGGTTTATTTTGATGTTCTTTTCGTTTTCTACCCTTTTACTAAATCATATAAAGATATCTAGGGTATCATCCTTATGTTTCAAGAAATAGACCCAAGTAAACCTAGAAAAGTCATCTACTATCACTAAGCAATACTTACTCCCTACAAGTGATGGAGTACTATGGCAATCAAACAAGTCTATATGCAAGAGTTCTAAAGGTAATGAGGTAGTAATTAGAGTTTTACCTTTGTGTGATGCTTTTGATTGCTTACCCTCTTGGCATGTATCACACAACTTGTTCTTTTCGTACTTGATCATTGGGAGCCCCTTCACCAATTCTTCCTTGGCCACTCTTGTAATGCTCCTCATGTTGACGTGTCCAAGTCTTCAGTGCCATAACCACCCTTGGTGAGTGAAGCCAGGTCCTAGCTTGGGAAGCTAGGTGTTGGAAATCCTGGTGAGTGAAGCCAGGTCCTATCTTGGGAAGCTATGTGTTGGATGAAAGCCTGGTGAGTGAAGCCAGGTCCTAGCTTGGGATGCTAGGTTGGATGAAAGCCTGGTGAGTGAAGTCAGGTCCTAGCTTGGGAAGCTAAGTGGATGAAATCCTGGTGAGTGAAGCCAGGTCCTAGCTTGGGAAGCTAGGTTGACTGAAATCCTGGTGAGTGAAGCCAGTTCCTAGCTTGGGAAGCTAGGTTGAATGAAGTCCCAGTGCGTGAAACTGGGCACGGAGTCTTGGTCCGGGGGACTGAGCATGAGTCAGAGAAGGCTAGGAGCCCGTTCTCTTAACTTAGAGTGGAATTAGCCTTGGCTGGATCGGTCTGGTGACCGATCAGGGAAGTTGGCACGAACTTCCCTCGTAAATCGATCTGGTGACCGATCCAGTGATGTCTGATCGGTCTGGTGACCGATCAGGGAGCATACAGAGACTTTGGTTATTCGGCTCCTGATCGGTCTGGTGGCCGATCAGGGAGAGAACAGAAGCATTTCTGTTCGGCTCCTGATCGGTCTGGTAACTGATCAGGGAGACCTTCAGTTCGTTCTGGCAAATGATCAAATGTCGCGAGTTTCTCCTTATAACCGATCATGTTTCAACCTGATCGGTCAGGAAGTGTCCTGATCGGTCCCCAGGCCGATCAAGCCACAACCTGATCGGTCTGGTGACCGATCAGTTGGTTTGGGCTACGAAGCTGAAAAAACACTCTGGGAAGGGGTGGATCGGTCTAGTGACCGATCCACGACCTGGGATCGATCTGGTGATCTATCACAAGAAGGTCGCGATTTCGAATTTCTCACTTGGGACCGATCAGGCTGGAGCCTGATCGGACTGGGCCTATCCTGATCGGTCTGGTGACCGATCAGGGTTCACTCTAATCGGTCCGGTGACCGATCAGTAGCTGTAACTTTAATTTAAAATGCGCTGTCAGAGTTTTGATCGCGCTCTGAACATTACAGATTTCGCTCTGATTTTCTCTGCTATCACTGATGTAATTTTGATTTCATTTGTTAAACCTTTGTTAAGTGTGTAGATAACAGGGATTGATTCAAACACTCAAGGAGGGTCAATGGGAGTCTTTCCTGTGAGCAGGTTTGTCTGTTTCTTCTTCTCAGGTTACAACGGATGGCGCGGGCTGGCAACGGCTGGAAGCTGACGAGCTGACCTGGGCTTGGCTGGAGAGTTCAGTGAGTCCAGAAGAGGTCAGGAGTAGCTGAGGCTGTTGCAGACAAGCTGGTGAGCAGCTGGGAGCTCCAGAGGCGCCGGTGACCTGGGTTTTGGGCAAAGACTTAAGAGCTGGTGGCGAAGATGAAAGGAGAGACTCTTCTTTGGCTACAACTCTTCAGCTTTTGCGACAACTCTGATCTGGAGTAACACTCTGAATTGAAGCAACTCTTGTATACACTGTGAGTGATCTGTTGGCTATGACTGGAGTACTTGGAAGCGTTGCAAGGGCGATCAACAAACAAACAAGGGAGAGCTGAGTGAAGGCTCTTGCCGAGGTTGTGCTGGGTTGTGAGTGTTGCCTTGTAGACGTTCCTCCTTGTACTCTGTAAGTGTGTTCTTGTCTCTGTACTTTGATTTCATATCCTGTTGTTGAGACATACTGTGGAGAGGTCACTCCACCGAGAAGGAGGTTCATTCTATCCGGATTTCCGGGGCTTGATCTGCTGACGATCAAGGGATCGGCCACCTCACGGGCACGCCAAGGAGTAGGGGCAAGTTATCCCTGAACCTTGTAAATCCTCCTTATTAGCGATTTTGTAGTGTTGTCTCTGTTTCTGTTTTGTTTTATGCTCTTGTGTCCTTCCGCTACTAACCTGACTGCAGAGAAACTCCAAAGAGAAAAACCCTAAGTGCAGAAATCTCAATAAGAATAAATAAATTTGTGTCTGGCTACATTCACCCCCCCCCCCTCTCTAGCCATCCAAGCACCAACAATCTGAAGAGTTCCGGAAAGACCATACATGACCCTCCAAGGAGCATAGAGGAGATGACGTATCCTGATGGTTGCCTCCTGCGCCAGCAGACGCCATCCTCTTCCGGATCCTTGTTTTCCCCATGTTTTAGGCAGAGGATGACGTTTTGTAGGATACATCATCACGAAGAGGGGAAGGGCTGTAACTGCTGGCTTATCTCTTCCTTCTTTTCGTTGAGAAGCTGCGGTTACTGTTCCCCTTCTCCTGTTAAGGCAATTCTTCTTTGCGTCTTTACACGCTCCAGAGAGAAATTGCAGTCACTGTTGGTGCAAGTTGTATCAGTGATGTCCTCCTTTAAATGTTTTAATGTTTGATAATATACTTAAGTCAATGGTACATTGAACAAGGGAAGGGTGAGCAAAGGAGGAGTACCAAAGTGAAAGAAAGTCCTAGTAAAGCTAGGCAATAAGTCCTGGTTCGAAGAACTGGGCACTAAGTCCTGATCATGGATTGGGCAACAAGTCTGGCAAAGGGCTAAGCACCGAAGACCTGACCGGAAGTTGGGCATGAAGTCCTGGTCGAGGACTGGGCAAGAAGTCCTGGCCGAGGGTTGGGCACCGAAGACCTGGTTCGAGGAATTGGGCACGAAGACCTGGTCGAGGGTTGGGCACCGAAGTCCTAGACCTAGGGTTTGGGCACGAAGTCTTGGTCGAGGGACTGAGCAACTTAGCTGAGCGATGACTAAGGACAGAAGTAGAGACGAGTCAGGGTTTGGACGTCTCATGATCCGAGAGTATCGGAGGCTAAGCAAAAGTTCACCCGAAGGACTGAGCAGTAACCGTCTCCTGAAAGGAGTAGGTGAAAGGCGCGTTCTCGGGGATGGAAACTTGCATCGGTTCGACCTAGGGTTTCGTGAAAATCCGAAGTCAGAACCAAGTCCTTAAGGTTAAGAATGTGTATATTTCCTTTGTATTTGTGTATCTTGCAGGTACCAAGAATAGAAGACAAAGCAAGGAAAAAACTGGGCTGGAACCTAGAAAAGCTAGGCAATGGGGCGCCCAAAAGGATCCAGGTGCCCCTATTGATGGGGGCGCCTAGGTCAAAGAACAAAAAAAAATAACTCAGACGAAGAAGGCAGAACAGGCTTCCATTCAGGCGCCCAAGATGATACAGGCGCCCAAGTTGAAAGTTGTATTTGCTGCTGCGAGTTCGAATCAGAGATAAGCTTTCATTCAAGTGCCTGGGAGGTCTAGGGCGCCCTGGTCAAAGGTTTTATCAGCTGCGACAAGTTCGGCGCGGAGATAAGGTTTGACCAAGCCCTATAGGGCACCCCCATCAACACAGGCGCCCGTATGAAGCCTATAAAAGGGGCTTCGACCCCTCAGCTTGAAACACAATTTCCAAACATGATTCTAAGCTTCCAAAGTGATGACAAAGCGTTGACGATAAAGCTCTGCGACCGGGAGGCTCCAGGAGGAAGTGCATGGCACTTCCGAGGTCCAGATCGGTCGAGTTTCAGATCTTATTTGTTTGGTTTGAATTTACAATTCCGTACTTAGTTTTATATATTTTTGATTGTAATTTCTGCACTGTAAGACGGGTTTCTCCGCCTCCGGAAAGTCCAGAAAGGAGACCATTAGTGGATGGGCGTTCCCCGTGCTTAGGCCTTGGATGTACTGACCCTGGGGGGTCGGGAACCAAGTAAAATCCCGTGTGCGCTGTGTTGTTGTTTCTTTTATTCTTTTAGTTTTATTTTCCGCTGTGCTACTAACGCTCTATCCAGAACGATTACTCTTAAGTCTACGAGTTTCTGCGAAAAGATGTTTTGGTCGATATTCACCCCACCCCACCCCCTCTATCGACGGCACCGGTCCTACAGTCGCTACTCGCCCTCCTCTTTTTTCTGTCTCTTTACGAAAAAGAGAGGGGGGTGTCCAGTTGGGGTCGAGCTACTCATGTGTTACTTCAGGCATCCATCTTCATCCCCGACTACTTGGAGGGAGTACCCGAGCTACTCATGTGTTACCTCAGGCGTCCATCTTCGTCCCCGACTACTTGGAGGGAGTACTCGAGCTACTCATGTGTTACCTCAGGCATCCATCTTCGTCAGCTATCCGAAGACGACTTCGAGCCCCCTTCTTTTTTTTTTAGCTACTCGGCGTGTATCTTAGTAACTTCCCGAGATGTGTATCTTTATGTATCTCTTTATGTCAATAAAATAAAAGATTCCTTCCAGTACCTCTTATATGTGTATAACTCCCGTAGTTGAGTACGCCATATTATCTATGCTTCTGGACTGGTTACGTCTCCCGTGTGGCAGAGTAGTAGAGTTTGGGGTTACTTGGTCGGGCGCATAGGTCCCAAACTAAACCTAAGTATCCCGGGCGTCTACTGTACCGCAGGGTCTTAGGATCTTGGATTACTTGGCCGGGCGCTGATGATCTGCCCAATATCAAGTGTCACGAATGAGCCTCAAATTTAGATATTTATAAATTGAAAACCCTTAATCTCACAAAATTGAAACGTAGTACAGGGGCCTCAAGTCGTATTTTTCCAAGAACTAGTTAAGAGTGTTTAATTCAATCTTACCGTTGTCGTTTGATATTTTGGGTTTTCTAGTAAATGGGGGTTTTTGCGATAAGGAATGAGATAACAATTCAGAATAAAATAGACTTAACAAGCAAAAATGAACTAGGAAATTGGTTAAACCAAACTTAACCTATTTGACAACTGAGCAATTAAATTCAAACGATGAAATTGAAATTAAAGAACTAATTGCAGGGAATTAATTGCAAAGAACTAATTGCAGGAATTAATTGCAGAAATTAAAAACTAGAACAAAACAATACTTAAGAACTTGACTTAAAGTGTAGTTGGAACAAGCTAAAGCAATTTGAAGAAAGTAAATGCTTGGAACTAAAATTATCCTAAATTTAACCATCAAATCAGTTCATTGACAAGACTTCTCTTTGCCGTCAAACAAAAGATGAGCTATGAACCCCCTAGCTAAAAAACCAATGAAGAAGAGCTCCCAAGATCGATTTGCAATGGCTTTGGCGCAAATAGGTCTTCCAGATCGGTCACGGGACCGATCAGGACCTTTGCTGATCGGTCACTGGACCGATCAGGACTTCTTCTGATTGGATTGGGGACCGATCAGTGATGTCTCTGTCCGATCGGAGTGAACGGTCAGTAGCTGAAAACCTCCGCGATCTCCTCCTTCTTGATACGCCGAGTGTCGATCTCGCTCAGATACTCTCAGCAACCTTCGGAGAACCCCTCCTACTGCTCTGATTTCTCCGCTCGATGTAGACAACCGCGATCAGATGGAAGCGATCCATGAAACGGAACTCCGGCGAAACCCTCCCCTGAGCTCCCTCAGTGACAAAATTGAATGCAAACTAAACTGGAAATCTACCTCATTGATCTGAAATCTCGAAAACAAACTTGGACTTGATGTTGGCCGCGCGATCGGAGAAGAACAGACGAAGAAAAACTCAAGAACAGGGAAGAAACTAGCGATCTGGCGACGACGACGAGCTGGGAGAGGGAATGTCCGTTTTAATTAATCCAATTTGAAATTGAAAGGCTATGATCATCCTTGCCTCATCCGACGGTTGAATCATCTCATATTGAACCAAACTTCCCAGATCTCCATCAATGGTCAGGATCTGCTCCTCCTCAGCTTGGATCGATCAGATCTACAACGGGTGGCTCAGATTGCCCTGATCTTTGAATGGACGGCTTAGACTCTCTTAAGCTTGATCCAACGGCTGGATAATCTCTGATTTGGCCCAAACTTTCAGATCTTGATCTGCGGTCTTGATTAAGTCTATCTTGAGCTTGGATTGACAAGAAGCTAATGGATGGCTCAAATCACACCGTTTCTTGATTGGACGACCCATATTAATCCAATACTTGATCATCTTGATCCGGATCCAATTCTGACTCAAGTTTGATCCAATCTGATCTAGGTCCATGATCATTCAAAGCTTACAAAATAATATTCAAATTTTAGTGCGAAAATATCTCAAATGTAGAAAGAAATGCATCCAAAGCTAAAATAGAGATAATTCATGAAACCTAATGTAAATGCTAACTTAAGCATGTAAAAAGGGATCAAAATATGGATTTGAGAACCTAATTTGATCAACAAAATGGTAATTATCAGGCGCGTAGGCCCCAAACTAAGCCTAAGCACCCCGGGCGTCGGCTGTATCGCAAGGTATTAGGGTCTTGGATTACTTGGCCAGGCGCGTAGGTCCCAAACAAAGCCTAAGTACCCCGGGCATCGACAGTACCACAGGATCTTAGGGTTTTGGATTACTCGACCGGGCGCGTAGGTCCCAAACCAAGCCTAAGTACCCCGGGCGTCGGTTGTACCACAGGGTATTAGAGTTTTGGATTACTTGGCTGAGCGCGTAGGTCCCAAACCAAGCCTAATATCGATTACTTGTCCAGGCGCGTAGGTCCCAAACCAAGCCTAAGTACCCCGGGTGTCGGTTGTACCGCGGGGCATTAGGATTTTCGTTATTTGGTCGGGCGTGTATGTCCACAACCAAGCCTAAGTACCCCGGGCGTCGGCTGTATTGATAAGTACCATTTTTGTGATTATTTTAGATGTTAAAATCCATGTTTGACCAATGTTTTTATTGCTTATTTGTGATTTTACCCTAGGTTTTGGAACTTTATCTTATTTTGGACTTAATTGCAAAATTATATATTTTTGGATTATTTGGCCACTAATTTTCTGATATATTTTTGTAGGCATGAAAGGATCCTGGACCTAGGGCATATTGGGTCAAACCTGAGTCGGATGTGAACCGGATCGAATTATCAAGCCTACGATTAATCCGGGTCGTCCGATTCAAGAGCGGCTAGATCTGAGCCATCCGGGACAATCTGAAGCAATCCGAGCTAGGGTTAGGGTTGATCAAGCTCTATGATCAAGATCTGAAGGTTTCATCCCAATCAGAGCTAAATCAACCGTTGGATCAAGCAAGGAGGGCTCTAGAGCGTTCATTCACAGATAGAGTTGATCTGGACCATCCATTGCACATCTGGAGGATCCGAGCTACCACAAGGCAGATCCTGACCCCAGATCATCATCATAAAAGTTTGGCTCAAATCAGACCAAGATCTACCGTTGGATTTCATCCGATCAATCTGGACCGTCCATTATTAGCTATTTAATCAAAAATCCCAGCCTTCTTCTCGTTGTCGCGTCTCCGCCGCTACAGTAGCCTTCATCGGTTCTTCTTCGTTTCCAGTCGTTTTTCTCAATTTCCGGGGCGCAACCCCTCAATTATTCATCAAGATCATCTTCTGGATCTTTGGAGGTCATTTTTGTTGGAGAATTCAGCTCGAATTCGCGCCGGAAGAGGGTTGTTTGAGGGTTTCGGCAGCTCAGCAGTCCAGTCACTTGCGCCTCTTCCATAAGCCATTTCCGACCATCTGAGCCGGCTGTAGGGGTTCTCAGGTGAGCCCAGGTGGTCCGCGAATCACCACAACAACCACCATCGACTGAGGCCAAGGAAATTGGGTTGAAATTCCATTATGACGCAGTTTGAGCAGAGTTCATCATGCGAGGCTGATTTCCACTGATTTGCTGTGCCTAGGGGTTCGAAACCAGCTCTTGCTTGACGACCAAGAAGAATTTGAGCTTAGGGAAGATTGAGGAGTAGCTTAGTTCCTTAGATTTCATTTTGTTGTAGCTGTAATTGGATTTCGCACTGTTTCGGTTTTGCAGTTTCGTATCAGCAACATAGCTTCGTTTTCTTCCTTGTTCTGCTTAATTAGGTTTAAACTCTTCGAGTTCAGTAAGTTAGAAACTCGTTTTGCCACGCCCCGAGACCCAGGAGCCGCTGATCCAATATAAAATCGGACAGCACCTCCACTGTCCGGCGGACAATTTACACATACATACAATCTACATAACAATCCACGCAATATATATTTGCACAACCACGCAGTTTAAAGGGCCACAGGCCTCAGATATAAGCAGAAACAACAGTTATATGATTATAACTATCGAAAAACCAAATCCGAACTCACCTGAGCTGCCAGGGGGCAGGAACAAAACCAAAATCAATCGAAGTCCAACATAGGACTCAAAAGTACAATACCATCAAATAAAACGTGCATACATGTTCAAATCAAAATAGCGGAAGCATAATAAATACTACAGGGTCCACAACCGAAGCAACGTAATGCCAAAATCAAAAAGAGCTCCGCTGGAGCTGGGGACTGGCGGCTCGGGATCTCCTCGCAGACATCAACCTGAAAATAAACATATATGGCAACGGGGTGAGTCCATAGCTCAGCGGATACCCAACAGATATGCATAGAAGGTTATACCAACAATAAGAATTCAGCTAATACAGTCTCATATCAACAAGAGGAAAAGACTGAAACTGAAAATACTGGGTAGGTACATACCTGAATCCATCTAACCTATACAGAGGGTAAGAAATACCAAAAGAAGACAAATAGGCATATAGTCTCAGATAACAAGTCTCCAGTATATGCGATGTCAAACAAGTGCAGCAAATAAGTGCAGCAAACAATGCACGATGCAAAGTATGCACATGGTGCAATGACATGTGTCACCCCTGACACCAGATAGAATCATCGTACACCTGTCATAGGGACGTCTGAAAAGGTAGGGCTCTGACAACTGTACACCCTGCCATCACTGCTCCTGAGTGACCGGGTGGCCAGGATGCTGGTGGAGACTCCGCTCCGACCCCAAGCAATGGGGGAGTCAAGCTCTCATCTCCTCGTGGCTCAGTACGAGAAGGGATCCCTGCTTGCTACCACGCCCGCGCTCACCCTCCAAATAGTGGCCGAACGGAGCAATACAGGGCAAATGCACACATCTACGGTATCCACTAACCCATGAGTGGCCGTGTGTGCCCGTCATGTGCCGGAAGACGATTAGGCTCAACCACAAGGGAGTCGCTGATCGCCGGCATGCAACAGTGCAAGGATGGTGTATGATAGATACACATACCTCCCTCCCCAAGTCCCTAGTATACTGGGTCTCAGTCTGAAATCCTACAACAGGAAGTACAGGTAACCTACAAGGTATACTGGACTGAAATACAGATCCCTCAAGGTCAAATGCAAGAGATACACTACGATATCTAAGCATACATGTAGAGATGACGATACCAGAGACTGTATGGAACGAACAGCATAATAACTCAGGGATAAACAACAAGTATCCAGAACGGGCATAATAAACAGGGATAAACAAACCATATCCGGAACAGACATAATAACCAGGGATAGCGTAGGATCTTACTGCTATCTATAACATTCTATGCATAACAGAATGACAATATCAAGATAGATAAGTCAAAGGGTACCCGCCTCCAAGAGTGAAGTCCGTATCAAACGAGACAGAACCACCCGTCAAAATAAGTAGCAATAAATCTGATCAATCTCCTGTATCAAGGATGTAATTAATTAGCTATTACAAACAAATAGTAGCTAGCTAATTAAATTTCTAATCCGTATTAGGGTTTAACCCAGTTGCCCCCTTTTCATTTAGTTACGTCTGATTAAATGGCACGGCTTCTAATTACTTCTCGTAATTGAAATTAGGTCCAACCCTCAATCCTAAGTAGCATAATTAGGTTTGATTTTAATCCCTACAACCTATTCCAATTGGAGATTAACAACTCACGGCTGTGACATAGAGGCAGAAAACTAATGTTCATTCCAAAACCCAAAATCATCATAGTTTCTCTACACGACAAGGTTCAAATTCACAAATCGATCCAATTCCAATCAACTGAGCAGATTGGAACAACCTACACTGAATTCCACTAGTTCTTGAAGTATACAGAACCAATCCAAAACCCAGCTCACCTGAGGATGCGCCGGAACCCTATCTCCCTTGCACAACTTTGACACAATCCCACCTCACGGCGCAGCGAGAATGCCTCCTGGAATCAAAATCGGAGATCAGTACACCAAATCCACTGAAACTAGGAAGAAGAACTTCGCATTCTCACATCCGCACGATAAGAACCACCTACCGTCTTGTTGATGATCCGTGAGTGTTATCAGTACCCAACACTCCTCCCTCTCGACGATGCTTGCTCGGAGCAAGGGCGTCGGCGGAAGACGAATGAAACACACCGCAATCGCAGCACCTGGTCAGCCCAAGCTCGAGGTGATGTGGAACGGGTAGGTGCGTTGCAGTGATGGCTCGCGGCACGACCCCTATCCTCCCGTTCGTTTCCAGGCCAGGAGGGTGGAGATGACAGCTGGTCTTCACCGGTCGATCGGCCAGTTTCTGGCGCCGGCGATCCGCGAGGAGGAGGAGGTAGGCGAATGGGGGAGTTCGGCTGCTGGGTTTGCTCGAGCAACGTGGGATGGAAACGGCTGCAGACACCGAGCCCTAGCCCTAGCCGCCCCCTTTTAAGTCGGTCATTTACACTTTAGTCCCTAGGGTTTAAAATTTTCCTTACACATTAGCCCTTGAAACTTTTAGTTTTATTACATTTTTGTCCCTAATTTTATATTCAAGGACTCGGAACCCCGGAATCTATCTGGTAATTCTCCGAAAATTTCCGAAACCAAATCAAAAGTGTCGGATTTAACATCCTCCCCCACTAATAAAAATTTGGTCCCCAAATTTCGCTATTCCCCATAATAAACACTATAAGGAAGTATGCTGATATAAATACTGAACAGTAACTAATCACCATACCTCAAGTGAACAGGTGGGGGTAACGAGCTCGGATGACATCCTCAAGCTCCCAGGTAGCCTCCTCATCTGAGTGATGCTGCCATCCGACTTTAACCAACCGGATGGTCTTGTTCCGCAACTGGCGCTCTCTATAGCCCAAAATCCGGGTCGGAACCTCCTCATAAGTCGCGTCAGGCTGGAGTGGAACTGAGACATCCGACAACACGTGTGAAGGGTCTGGCATGTATTTCCTCAGCATAGATACGTGAAATACATCATGTACACCGGTAATAGATGGGGGAAGAGCCAAACGGTAAGCAACTGCTCCAACTCTCTCCAGAATCTGGAACGGACCGATGTAATGCGGAGCAAGCTTCCCTCGAAGACCGAATCGTTTCACCCCTTTCGTGGGTGAAACTCGCAGAAATACGTGATCACCTACGGAGAACTCCAGAGGTCTCCGTCTCCGGTCGGCATAGCTCTTCTAACGATCCTGCGCCTCAGAAATCCTGTGTCTGATAGTACGGACTAACTCTGCCTTGTGCTGAGCTCTCTGAGGTCCTAACAACTGGGATTCCCCAACCTCCTCCCAGAGGGTGGGTGTCCGACAAGGCCTGCCATACAACGCCTCATACGGTGCCATCTGAATAGCCGCATGATAACTGTTGTTGTAGGCGAACTCGACAAGGTGCAGATGATCCTCCCAACTGCCCCCGAAATCCATAATACAAGCTCGCAGTAGGTCCTCTAACGTTTGAATAGTCCGCTCTGACTGCCCATCGGTCTGCGGATGAAACGCGGTACTGAACCGCAACTCAGTGCCCATAGCCCGCTGCAGACTCTGCCAAAAACGTGATGTGAAGCGCGGATCTCGGTCTGAAATAATACTCATCGGTATGCCATGCAATCTAATGATCTCTCTGCAGTACAGCTCTGCTAATCTATCCAATGAGTCGGTCCTCCGAATAGCTAAGAAGTGCGCGGATTTGGTCAATCGGTCAACGATCACCCAAATCACGTCAAGGCCTCGTCTGGTCCTAGGCAATCCCACCACGAAATACATAGTAATGTGTTCCCACTTCCACTCGGGAATGGGAATCCTCTGAAGTAGTCCAGCAGGTTTCTGGTGCTCAGCCTTAACCTGCTGGCAAACTAGACATCTAGCTACAAAATCCGCGATGTCTTTCTTCATGCCGTTCCACCAGTAGGAACGCCTCAGGTCTCGGTACATACGGGTCCCGCCCGGGTGGATAGCAAAGCGGGAACGATGAGCCTCCTGCAGTAACTCCTCTCGGACCGGATGTGACTCGGGTACGCAAAGTCTCCCTCGAAAGTAGAGAGCACCCTCGTCATCTCTGGTGAACTCAGACCGCTGTGCTGAAGCTATCTGGCTACCGAGGGACTGCAGGTGCTGATCAGTGGCCTGGGCCTCTCGAATCCTCGTCCGGATGGAAGACTGACCAACCATAGTCACAAGAATACCCTGCTCAGTCCGACCTTCCTCCGCTAAGCTCAACTCTGAGAAACCCTGAACTAGCTCGGTAACTGATGCCAGGAGGCAGGCCAAAGTCCCTCTGGACTTCCTGCTCAATGCGTCCGCCACAACATTAGCTTTCCCCGGATGGTAGCTAATGGTGCAATCATAATCCTTAAGGAACTCCATCCACCTCCTCTGTCGAAGGTTGAGCTCCTTCTGCGTAAACAGATATTTGAGACTCTTATGATCAGTGAAGATCTCAAAGGTAATACCGTACAGGTGGTGCCTCCAGATCTTCAGCGCAAAGATAATAGCTGCAAACTCTAAATCATGAACTGGGTAGTTCTTCTCATGCTCCTTCAGCTGTCGAGAAGCATAAGACACTACCCGCCCGTGCTGCATCAGAACTGCGCCTAACCCCTGATGAGATGCGTCGGTATACAGCACGAATCCGTCCTCTCCTGATGGAAGAACGAGGACGGGTGCCGTCACCAATCGCCGCTTCAGCTCCTGGAAGCTGGTCTCACAAGCCTCTGTCCATGTGAACTTCACGCCTTTCCTGGTAAGGCGTGTCAGTGGCACAGCAATAGTGGAAAATCCCTCTACAAATCGTCGGTAATATCCGGCCAAACCCAAGAAACTACGAACCTCAGTAACTGACTTCGGCTGCTCCCAGCTGGTAACAGCCTCGATTTTCTGGGGATCTACTGAGATGCCTCTGCTAGATACCACGTGTCCCAGAAAACCTACTGATGACAACCAGAAGGCACATTGCTGAACTTCGCATATAGACGCTCTCGTCTGAGAGTCTCCAATACGATGCGAAGATGCTGTGCATGCTCCTCCTCAGAATGTGAGTAAACTAAGATGTCATCAATGAATACTATGACGAACTGATCCAGATACTGCAGAAATACGCGGTTCATCAAGTCCATGAATACCGCTGGAGCATTGGTAAGCCCAAATGGCATTACCAAAAACTCATAGTGTCCATATCTGGTGCGGAACGCTGTCTTCTGGACGTCTGACTCTCTGACCCTCAACTGATGATATCCGGATCGCAGATCAATCCTGGAATACACAGATGTGCCCCTGAGCTGATCAAACAAATCCTCAATCCGTGGCAGGGGTTACTTATTCTTGATGGTCACTGCATTCCACTGTCGGTAGTCGATGCACAACCTCAAAGAACCGTCTTTCTTCTTCACGAAGAGAACTGGGGAACCCCATGGTGAGACGCTAGGTCTGATGAATCCCCTGTCCAATAACACCTGGAGTTGGACCTTCAGCTCGTCCAACTCTCTCGGTGCCATACGGTACGGAGCTTTCGATGCCGGCGAAGTCCCCAGTATCAGCTCAATAGTAAACTCCACTTGCCTCCTGGGAGGCAAACCTGGTAGCTCCTCTGGAAATACGTCCTGATATTCTCGGACCACTGGGACGTCCGAGAGCGGAGGGCTACTGCTGTCGTCGGTGCTAATAAATGACAGTAAGAAACCCTGGCATCCACGAGATAGTAGTCTCTGTGCCTGAAGCGCAGAAATAACCGATAAGCCCTCATCCCTGATGCCAGTGAAATCCCACGAGGGTTGGTCCGGAGGCCGGAAGGTGACCACCCTCATCTGGCAATCGACTGTGGCATGATACGCTGTAAGGATGTCCATACCAATAATAATATCGAAGTCCACCATCTCCAGAACTAACAGATTAACCGTGAGGGTAATACTACCGAAATCTAATGGGCATGCTCTGACCTCCTGTGTGATCCTCAAGATCTCTCCTGAGGGTAAGGATACAGATAACTGCTGTGATCTAGCGGTAACCAATCTACCAACCCTACTCATGTCCTGGCATAAAGTATGCAGGTGCTGGTGGGGCAGCATACGGCTGGCGGAATGAAGGCTGAGTCCTCCGTCCGCCTCTATGAGCTCCTGACTGTCCCGAAGGTCCAGTCTGGCTAGTGGCTCCCGTCCCCTCATTCTGTGCCTTCAAGGCACAGTCCCTGCTCAAATGTCCTGGTAATCTGCAGTAGTAGCAAACGGCCTGCTCCAGGCGATAGTTTGCTACTACGTGCTCTCTGGATCCGCAACGGGGTACAGTAATATGTCGGTGCAGTCTTCTTCCGGTCCTTTGTTCCCTAAAAGTCATCCTCGGTATCTTCCACCTGATTGTGGCCTAGTCTCGTAAGTGATTCGCCCCAACGCAAATCATAAGTACCAAGGTACCTCCTTAGTTATCTAAACCAAGTATACGTGGTAACCCACAAGTGTCAGCACATAGCTCCACACTTCCCCGTACCAGCTCAAGTCACCTATCAAACTGTACTGTTTAGATCATCAACCAGGTATAGGCGATTCATGGTCAAAGTTATCATGGAATAGGATGTATCAATCCACTAACGATGATAGCACGTAGCTAATGTTACTCTTCTACATCAATGTACATCATGTACCCTAAATGTGCCTTCAAAGTCATCTAACCAGGCACAAACAACCCAAAGGTCTGAAACTCTTTGAACCAAAGTAAATCGATCCTACACTAATCGAGGCAACTACGATAGACAACCCTAGTTCTTGCTCAGCTAATAATAGTTAACACACGTACTATAAATAGTAAGGTCCTGAAAAACCAAAATCCTTAACCTTCAACAGGTTGTCGATATATTCGACCTTAGTTGTCCGATTCAACGATCGGGGCTACTAGAGAATTAACATTCTCTGCTCCAAGATCTCATCCGTAACATATCACTAATCGCTCATATGAACAATCACGAATAAGATAGATTGACAACATGTCAATCCAACTAAACCAAGTCTACATATATCTATCCAGTATGAATATATGATCCCACCAAGCTGGGATAGTCTAACCAATCAAAAATCTAATACTGAGTACTAAAGCTAGGATAGTACTAGAAAGATATACCTTTTTCCGCCGGGAGAAGTCCTGTCGCTGCCAAGTCCCCAAATTGCCGTCGCATCGCAACCACGGCTTTAAAAATCCGTAATGTACTCGGATGAATAACATCAAACCCGAGCTCCGACACCTACCAGTACAGTGTCAGATTTAAATTCCGAAAAATCCACGAATCGATGGTATCCCGCATCCTGGGCTTGATACTAAAAATACCAAAAATAAATTGGTACCAGATAAACAACGTAAATCCAAAAGCACTCAAGGTATCCGACAACCTGAGCTCTGATACCAAAATTAAATTGGTATCAGATAAACCCTGAAAATCCCGTAAAACACGTAGGCATCGGAACCTACGCTCTGATACCAAAATAAATTGTCACGCCCCGAGACCCAGGAGCCGCTGATCCAATATAAAATCGGACAGCATCTCCCCTGTCCGGCGGACAATTTACACATACATAACAATCTACATA